>OX155899.1:17415263-17671763 GCA_944588485.1 Phosphuga atrata | reverse complement strand
CGGCAATTTCTCGTGACAAATTTGATTCCCAATTTAATCTTCGAAAAGTTTCATAAGCAATATTTTTGTCTCTAAAAATCTCTATTATTCATTTTCCCCGATTTTTACATTAAAACAAACATTCGAAACGTCCGCCGACCAAAAGAAAAAGAAGCAAACGAGAATGAAATTATTATTTGTAGAATAATCTGTTTCTAATTTTTGTTTATTTGAATTCCTCGAACTTTTTAGTTTCTTTCAAACAAAATGTTTTTTGTTTCAGATATTTTTTGTGTTAAGGAAAAAGACGAGCCAAGTGACTTTCCTTCACGTATACCATCATGCAGGAATGGTAATAATGACTTGGATAGCAACGAAATTCCTAGCCGGAGGTCACTGCCTATACTTGGGGGTCATCAATTGTATCGTGCACACCTTCATGTACATTTATTATCTATTAACAGCTTACGACTCAGAATACAAGAAGAGTCTGTGGTGGAAAAAGCACCTAACGCAACTGCAATTAGTAAAAGAAATCGCAAACCAAGGAAAATACTGGTTTTAATGCTATTTTCGATTTCAGGGCCAGTTTACGTTAATCGCGCTAATTTACGGACAGATTTTATTCAGGCCAGACTGCACGTTCCCAAAATGGACCCAGCTGTTGTTCCTGCCTCAGAACTTGTTCATGATGATGATGTTCAGCGACTTCTATTACAAAACGTACATCAGGAAGCCGCAGATCAAACCAGACGACATACAAACGGAAAAACAACAATGATAAGTCAACCGATTTCTACTCACTGGAAGTCGGCGTTTTCTTTGTCTTACAAGAATATATGTTTCTAATTTCTCAACTAAAGTTTTGGGCCTTTCAAATTGCTTTCAAATACAGTTTTATCACATTATAGTAATAAATATACACATTCAAACAAATCTGGGAATCTAACATAATCCCTCTTAAACAACCCTACAAAATTCTGTTTTAAATTTAATTGAAAAGACAATAACCTCGGAGGAAATTAAACCAATATCTTGTCTAAACGGAAATATATTAAGCAAACGATTACTCCTGGTGTGACGTGTAAATAGCCATTACCATGTGTACTTGCGTACGATTATGGGAAAAAATATTTGAAAATTTTATGCGGAAAATCAAACAAATGAAAACACCCAGTGTACAAAGAACCCCTCACCACTTCAACAATCTAGTGTATACCTGGACCTGCAGAGTTCGAAGGTTCCGCCACGTGGTTGAGCCAGCTGGATTTCTTAAAGAGGAGATGAATGTTGAATCCAGGAGTTTCCCAGAAGAAAATGCGTCCTTGGACATCGCGGTGTATGACACTTAGATATTGTCCAGACTTTTTCTATTTTAAAATTGTATAACAATCGATAGGTCGTTACTTGCCATGCCGAATTCACACACGAATATATATATATATATATATATATATATATATATATATATATATATATATATATATATATATATATATATATATATATATATATATATATATATATATATATATATATTGAAACTGCTTCGTATGAATATTTTACAACGAATTCATGTCCTACAATAGGTCTTAAAATATCTACACCAGTTTTAAATTTTGAGAAGACTGGGAACAAAAAATACAATAATAAAATAAGTTCGTATTTAAATAAATCACTTAACAATGCGGGTGGTATTGGCCATCTCTTAGGTTTCGGTAAAACCAAAGAATCCAAAAGAGCGGGCACCTATACAGTCGGTGTTTTCATAATTAAAATATTATTTGAATCTAAACCTATATTTATAAAAACAGTAATGACGCTTCACCATGCACCCGCCTTGGAAGGTGAAGACACTTTCAAAACAAAAGGATTATTATAATTAAATTTTGAAAGAAAATATTTAGCAAAATGAAAGATTCATGACTGGTCAAGAACGGTTGATGAGTGTTGAATATATATTATTAAATTAAGTTACGGCTATTTATTCTAAAAATTATGAATATATTTATTTAGGAGCATTTTAATTGTTCTTTTATTGAGTCGGAATAGGATATACTTTGACTACTGGACGCTTGTAACTACCGGATTTAGTTTTTACCATCACCACTCGAACTTGGTTATCTAAACCCGGGTAGACATCGGTTATAATTCCTAATAATTCCTAATGGAATAACTAAAAGGTGGCGAATCGTCCTGTCCCACGAGTACTACAGTTCCAATCTCAATTGGCTTATCAAGAGTAGCGCATTAACCTAACTGCCTAACTTGAAGCGTACGCAAATACTCTAAACGCCATTTCTTCCAAAATGACCGAAAAGACTGAATTGAAAGATAAGTCATCAGGGGGTAAGTATTGTAATGAAGTTGACATTAGGAAATGCGCAGGCGTGATTATGTCGGAATAAAGATCTGACGAAACCACCCTAAGGGGTCTGTAATTCAAAATGCACTGTACTTGCGATAATACGGTCTGCAATTTCTCATATGTGAGAAGTTGACTGACAATCACACGATATAAATGTGATTTCAGGCTTTTAATATTTGACTCCCACATAGACCCAACATGTGGGGCCCCCGGTGGAATCATTTTCCACTCGATTCGACGAGTTTCTAGCTCATTCAAGAGAGTTGACTTGAAGCTAGAGCTCAATAAGAAGCTATAAAGCTTGTCTAGCATAGACTTAGCTCCAACGAAAGTGGTACCGTTATCTGAATAGAGACACGAAACTGGGCCACGACGAGAGATAAAGCGCTTGAATACCGCCAAAAAACCATCGGATGTCAAGTCAGAGACTAACTCTATGTGTAGAGCCTTTGTCACAAAGCACACGAACAGACAAATGTACGCCTTTTGTGCATGTTGCCCCTACGCCGAGCTAGAGCTATACGGAGAGGACCTGCATAATCTACCCCTGTATGAACAAAGGCTGTCGCTTCTGATACACGATACGCAGGAACATCTGCCATTCTTGGCGTCGGATGAGATTGATTTAACTTAAAACAAGTGTTGCAATTTCGAACCTTCCGACCTTCCGACGACAGTCCTGGCAACTAATATCCAAAATCGCTGCCGTAAGATCGACATGAGAAGTCCTGGTCCAATGTGACAATTCATAACATGATAATGTTGACTAATTAAATCCACAACATGGTCACCTTTGGGAAGAAGAGTATTTGGCATCAAAGGGAAGGACAGATTTAGAAAATCTTCCACAAATCCTCAATATTCCTTCCTCGTCTAAAAAGACAGCCAGATTTCGAAGCTTATTTGTCTGTAATTTATTGGATTCAATAACGTCAAAGTCTTTGCTGAAATGCACAGCATATGCAGCTCGGATCATAATTCGTTCCGCAGCTTACAAACCCGGAATAGGTTCTATAGGAGCTTTCGGTCGTGCAAATTGAAATATATATCTAACTATGTGCAATAATTTATCCCCTGATGAGGTGCGCTGAGCTAGTTCATAAAATAAAGGTTGTTTAAGCTGAGAAGTCACAGTTAATATATTTTTCTTTTGCTCCGGAAGCTCGCCGCAGTGGGTGAGAAAGGCTTGATCGGCCAGTCTTCTGGCGGGCTACGTAGCCATGAAGGGCCATTCCACCATAGATTATGTGAGAATAACTGCGACGGTAGCATGCCGCAAGATAGGCAGTCGCTAGGCTTTTCAACTCCGGCGACTTGATAGAAATGTTGAGAAGGCTTACTGGCATTGAGCGATGCGATTGCTAAAGAAAATCGACCAACGGTGCGGTGAAGAATGGATCCAGGATAATGCAATCGGTAAGTCTGGGAAAGCATATATCCCTGCAATTGAGATGCGAGCAGTGTAAGTATCTCTGACAGACTTTACTAATTTAGCCATGAGTACCATGGCGCATAACTCCAAGCGGGCAAATGTAGAGATTTTAGTCGGCGATACCTTTAACTTAGCACACAATAGTCTTGATACCTTAAGGGTAGGTACAGTGTACGAAAACCACACTACCATATCCATTCATACTCGCATCACAAAAGACGACTAGACGTACACTGCAATCAATATCGACACCTACAAGCCGTGGGATACGTAATGTATCAAGCAAAGGAAACTCCTGCGCGAGCGCAGAAAAATGTCTTACTATATTTTCAGGTGCAGGATCGTCCCAGCCACTATGGCTCAACCACAATTCTTTAATTAGCAGTTTGGCGTAAAGAATTACTGGCACAACTAACCCTAACACGTCAAATAATCGCGCTACTGCCAAGAGTATATTTTTCTTCGTACAATTCTCACTTATTTGTGACGTCTCGAAAAATAAATTGTCAGCAGCAGGTTCCCAAGACAGACCTAACACATTTAAAAATTAATTTACAGAGTCAAAATCGAGTAACTTACGATGACTTTCGGGAAGGTTATTCATCAGTTTTGGTGAATTGCTTGACCATTTCACCAAGTCAAAACCGCCTGCTTTGAACATGTGTATAAGGTCCTCAGCTGCTTGGCTGTATCTTCATCAGGAGTAATAAACCAGGTCATCCATATATAGACTGGTCTCTGCTATTTTTGCAGCTTCTGGGTGAAGTGGGCTCATGTCAGTAGCCAGTTTTTGCACAGTGCGCATAGCTATGTATGAACTTGACTTGAGACCAAACGGAACGCAGTTAAACTGAAAGGTGCGTACTAACTCATTCTCACTGAATCGATATATTATACACAAATATTTACGCTAGTCAATAGTTATACGGATGCTTAAATACATTAGTTTTATGTCATCGTTCATTGCTGCGGGAAATAATCTGAATTGTAATAATAACAAGAACAGATCAGTTTGTAGATTAGGACCGAGATGTAGTATGTTGTTTAATGATAGTGCGGTATGGGTCCTAACGGTTGGGTCCAGCATATGATGGGTGGCCATACGTGGCATCGGCTTGTCAGGTCATTCCACCGCGTGGTGTGCAATATAAAAACCCGAATCCGTCAAGTCGGATTCATCCACTTGACTAAGTTAACCCTTATCGATATATTCTTGAATCACCTTGCTATAGTTTTCCCTTAAATCAGGTGATTGACGAAATTTCCTTTCTAAAGACATAAATCGCCGTTGGGCAGTCGCATGAGAACTGCCAAGTTCAGTTGGATCTTTACATAACGGCAAATATACCACATAACGACCCATATCGCCGCGCTTCACTGATGACGTAAAAATGTTTTCACACTCTATCTCTTCAGGTGATAAAAAACGATTCTGAGGTAATTCCTCTAGTTCCCAAAACTTCTGCACTAAGTCGTTCAACGCTAGTTTAAATAAAACGCAGTATAAGTCGCGGTGGGCATGACGTCAATGCGTGGGTAATCTCCAATCAAAATATATCCGAACATGGTCAATAATGCGGACGGCGCCCACGATCCAGAATCAACCCTATTCCCGAAATAAATATATGGGAAAAGCTGAGCACCCAAAACAACGTCTATATCTCAAGGAATATGCCAAGTTAAATCTGCAAGTGGTAAGCCCTGCAGATACTGTGAACTACTATCCCATTCTATGAAATACGATGGCAATTGATCGGTAATACATTCTATCATTAAGGCATGAGTCAGGAGACGGCCAAATCGCTTGAACCTCTAAGGAAGTATTTACAACGAGAGAGAGTGTTAAGCACAGGACTAGTCGACGTCAGCGCCCCTAGCGGACGAAGTTCTAGAATGACAATCAATCTCGTTCATCTCGTGTTCGCTTTGATATATATGCTTTATATAATAATATACAGTTATAAGATAATATACAGTTAATATAAGAATAAAATACAGTTACACAAAATACAATTACATTATTACATACTACATACACAACAGCATGTATACTGTATTTATGCTCCGAATATTCACGAGATTCTAAATCTAAGTATACGTAGCCGATAATCCGTCGAGATGTCGAACCACCTATGACAAAGGAATTACTTAAAGGCAAATATTATTGGCAAATTCAGCATCCGACAAACATTAGTCGTAATTAAATTATTTTGCGAGCCATTATCAATCAGGCATCTTATAACCGTCTTCTGCACAGTGCTACCTTCGTACGCGCAAATGCTTGTGCGGTGGATAGTAAGACCGTCGAGGAAGACTTCGTATAGGCAACTAGAAGCACGGCGGCAACATGTGACGACGCCAATATTCCTCTTGGAATATTAACAGACTTGGCATGTACGAAATATACGCCATTATCGCCCTTACGTCCGTCGATGGAAGATTGAGGCAACGAAGTATTCGCATGCGAGGCCAACTGAGTACCGAGGGGGAAAGCAGACGAGCTGGATGACGGCGACGACAAGACCGACGATAAGTAATCAATTATTTCAGTGGTATGTATATGTGTAGTTGTGTTTAGATCTTTATTATCGAAATGTAAAAGAGTATGGTTGTCGTTTCTTGCACAACTCGCAAACAGACGGCGAATTACATCCCGATATGCTATGAGAAAAACTTAGGCGGTTAATATGCGTTAAGAGGCATGAGCAATTCTGCGCCCTCCGTGCCACAATTGAAACTAACGGAAATTGACATAAAACCTCCAGTGGCGCGTACAAAACGCCACCGTAGCTACAGATTTAAAAAAAAATGGATGGCTAGATTAGGAGAAGATTAATCAAGTCCACATATCGCGCGGCAGCGCGACCTCTCGATCCGAAATAAGACAAAAATAGTATAAACATTTTTTTATATACCCCCTTCAAATTTATTTTCCCTACGCCTTTGTGTTTTGCCCCCAATGCGTATGCGCATAATGCGTACAGTGGGTTGCTTATACATCTCACGCCTCTTAACGCAGATTAACACCACTTAGGCAATTAACACACAAACACGTTTAGATTTTATTAATTCAAAACGCGCCCTTGAATGAAACAGGTTTTTAAATTTCATGCAGTTGTTCAGAAGCGTGTACCCATCATCCTTATGTGGTGGTGCCACTGGGACGCGAATCTAAGTTGGCAACCATGAACATTAATTTTTAACAGTTTGTGATTTTTTTGTTGGGTTAACGGTGTGTGGGGTTAGAGAACACAAGTTGATTATTATCGTTGAAAATATTTAACTTAAATAATATAAATAGATATACAAATATATTGTCATTAAAACAGTTCGTTCATTAAGTGATTAAAAACCTTCTGACACGGACCCATATCACCCCATTGGTGACCTCCGACAAAGAAAACAATCAAACCAATAATAATTTAATTTGTGTTTTGTTCCTGATAGTCAGTACAGGGGGCTATAACCCTGCAACAAGATCTGAGGATGAAATCCCTCCACCGACACACTACATACAGCAAAGGAACTGGTAGAATTTAAGTATATTATATTACATTATTTTTTGTGTATTATTTCATAATGTCTTTCAGAAGAGCTTCCAGAAAATATAAACCAACAATCACAAAAATTAGACCAGCAAATTGCTGCAATCAGCGTGAAATT
Source organism: Phosphuga atrata (assembly GCA_944588485.1). NCBI lineage: Eukaryota > Metazoa > Arthropoda > Insecta > Coleoptera > Silphidae > Phosphuga > Phosphuga atrata. Next base: position 17,664,321 of record OX155899.1, on the reverse strand, counting down.
ACCTCCCTTTCTGGAGAAAAGATGTAAACATTTGGTTTCTTCAGATTGAATCACAATTTGTTACAGCAAAAATAACAACTGAAACAACCAAATATCACCATGTTTTGGGTTCACTTGAAAGCGAAGTTGTTTCACTCATCAGTGATTTTTTCAAAAATTAATTTTCTTCAACTCCATATACCGACTTAAAACAACGGTTAATAGAACAGTTTGAAGAAAGTAACAACCGCAAAGCTACAAAGCTTTTAAATGAAATGTCATTGGGAGACAAAAAGCCATCCACATTGTTGAGTGAAATGCGTTCATTGGCGGGAAGCCAGATTAAAGATGACTTCCTAAAAACAATATTCCTACAACGCCTACCTGATAATATAAATGCAATCCTCACATCTACATGGGATAGTATAGAGCTAGACAAATTGGCTACACTAGCTGATAAGGTTTTGGAGAAAACTAATCCAGCTCATACGATGATTGATGCTTTTATCAAACAGGTTCAAGTGGAAATTCAAGCGGATTGGAACAACGTTTAGCAGCACTAGAAAATGCCATAGAATCGTTAGACACATGTCTACGGTCACGATCTCGTAACCGTTCCACTGAGATTTAGATCACAATCTCGAAACCGTACAAAAAGGCAGCGATATGATAAATGTTGGTACCATTACAAATTTGGTTCAAAGGCGAAAAATGCGTTGCACCATGCAACTTTACTACAAATCAGGAAAACTTCGACCACTAATGGCGGCTAGTGATCGTGAATCTGTTTCGCGCCGCCTGTTTCTGCACGATCAATGAACAAAATTAAGATTTTTAGTTGATTCTGGAGCAGATATTTTAGTTTTACCTCCCAGACCACAAGACAAATGTGAACAAAATACGATTTTATATGAAGCCAATGGATCTCAAATAAACACATATGGCGAACGTTTACTTAGACTGGACATTGGACTTAGAAGAGAGTTTATCTGGTCATTTGTTATTGCACATGTTCAATCACCTATCATAGGCGCTGATTTTCTTAGTCATTTCAATCTCTTAGTGGATTTAAAAAATCAAAGGCCAAATGATTGACCAAATGACTAAATTAAAGACTAGAGGCAAGCTTTACGCCTGTAAAATTGCATCATTACGTACAGTCCAGCCACAACATCAATATGCAGAATTATTATCAAGATATCCTAAACTAATTAATCACAATCTTAATTTCAACTCAGTGTCAGTTGAATTAAAACACACAATCACCACAACCGGACTTCCTGTCAGAGCCCGAGCCCGTAGCCTACCTCCTGCATGCTCCAATCGGCCAAGATGGAATTTCAAGAAATGGTCAAGATGGGTATTTGTCGACCATCTTAAAGTGAATGGGCTAGTCCACTCCATATGGTACCCAAGAAGGATGGCTCGTGGAGACCCTGTGGTGATTATAGGTCATTAAATGCTTCAACGGTATCAGACAGGTAACATGTACCACATATTCATGATTTCACCTCTCAGTTAGCAGGTAACCTTATTTTTTCAAAAATAGATATTGTATATGCCTACCATCATATTCCGGTTGCTGCAGCTGATGTTAAAAAACAGCCGTAATAACACCCGTTGGACTTCTCGAATTTGTAAAGATGCCATTTGGATTAAGAAATGGTGCGCAAACATTTCAAAGGTACATACATAGCACTTTCTCATATATTGACGACATTTTGGTAGCATCTAAGAGTGAACAGCAGCATTACGATCATCTGGCATTATTATTTGAAAAACTACAGAAAGTAGGTTTTACAATAAATGTTAGCAAATCTATTTTTGCTGTAAACAAGGTGAATTTCTTAGGTTTTCAAATTACACCGCAAGGAATTTTACCTGATCACGAAAGAGTTAAAACAATCAAAGAATATCCATTACCTACAACAGAAAAACAATTACGAACATTTCTAGGAATGTTGATTTTCTATCGCCATTTCTTGCTTAGTTCCGCTAAAACACAACAATTTTCAGTTTCTATAATAAATGGCAATATGAAAATATATGAAATATGAAAATGACAAAACTGCAATATCTTTGTCACAAGAACAGTTAGTAATATTTGACCAACTTAAACAAGTTTTAATTGATGCAACCTTACTGGCACATCCAGTACCTGATGTGTACCACAAGTGTAGGTAGCGCTCTACATCAGATAATTGATGTTAATTTACAGCCGTTAGCATTTTTATCAAGCAAACTAACTAACGCTGAAAAGAACTACAGCGCATATGATAGTTACTAGCAGCCTATAAATCCGTTAAACATTTTCGTTATATGTTAGAGGGTCGTCTTTTTATCATATACACCGATCACAAAACTTTAACATTTGCTTTTAAACAGAAACCAGAGAAAGCTTCACCTAGACAGTTACGTCATCTCGATTTTATTGGACAATTTACAACATCAATTATTTACATACCGGGCAAAGATTATATAGTAGCAGATGCTTGCTCACGAATTTGTGATATACAAATATCAGCCATCATCTCAGATGAAGAAATAGCTAATACACAAGAATCTGATGATGAGTTACATCAAATTATCGCCAACCCTCTAAATTGTTCTCTACAATTAAAATATATAATTTTAACAAATAATACAAAATTATTTTGTGACGTATCGACTGACAATTTACGTCCGTTTATACCGAATTCTTCGAGAAAAAGAGTTTTAAATTCATTGCACTGTATGATACATTCAGGTATCCAATCTACAGTTGGTTTAGTAACAAAAAGATATGTATGGACGAATATTAAAAAAGATATCACACAGTGGCCACAAGCATGCATACCATGCCCGAGAGTCAAAATCACACGTCACACTTACAGTCCATTAGCACCTTATTCAAATGTTCAGCACAGATTCCAACAGATAAATTTGGATACTGTTGGCCCCTTACCTTCTTCACAAGGTTATACATATCTACTTACAATGATCGACAGGTTTTCAAGATGGCCGGAAGTTGCTCCACTGCAAGACATTACTGCAGTAACTATAGGTGCGAACATTATATCAACTTGGATTTCACGTTTTGGAATACCTGAGCGAATTACTACTGACAGAGGTAAACAATTTGATTGTTCCCTATTTGAACAGTTAACTAAGCTTCTGTGTATAGAACACATTACGGCTACTGCTTATCACCCAGCTACAAATGGTAAAATCGAGCGCTGGCACAGAACGTTGAAATGTGATATTAAAACTCAAATGAGTGAAGATTGGGTTTCCAAATTGCCAATTATTTTATTAGGAGTGAGGTCACAACTAATAACGGATTTAGATACTAGTCCAGCAGAAGAAATATATGGAACCCAGTTACGCCTTCTTGCTGACATGATAGAACAACGACAACAAGATAAGGACTTTCCAACGTTTCTAGCTAAATTGAAAGATCAAATAAAAAAAGTACAACCCATCATGTCAGAACACCATTATAAACCCAAAGTATTTATCCATAAAGATTTGGCTAAAACCACACACGTATTTGTTAGAATAGATGCAAATAAAAAACCTTTGCAGCCAACTTATGAAGGTCCATTTAAGGTTTAAAAAAATCACCCAAGTTTTTTGGTCGACGTGGTCCTCAAAATATATGTATCGACAAGCTCAAACCAGCATACAGTTTGCGAGACGAAGAAGACAGCATCACATCTGACACAACTACCACAAAAAAACCAGCAGGATCCATTCCTAATCCGACAAGAGTCATTCGGGAAACCCCGAAGACACGTTCTGGTAGAACCGTTCGTTTTCCACCAAGACTGCTCGACGTTATCACTGGGGGAGGAGTATGTGGTGGTGTCAATGGGACGCGAACCTATGTTGGCAACCATGAACATTGATTTTTTTAACCGTTTGTGATTTTTTGGTTGGGTTAACGGTGTGTGAGGTTAGAGAACACAAGTTGATTATTATCGTTGTAAATATTTAACTTATAATATAAATAGATATACAAATATATTTTCATTAAAAACAGTTCGTCCATTATGTGATTAAAAATCTTCTGCCACGGACCCATACTTACGTCTAACGTATTGTAACTATGATTTACTAGAATTACTTTGCGATTTCGAGTACGAAAGAACTGAGTTTGAGCGTTCTAAAATCTTAACTTGATCTTGCATGAAGAAATCTATCGAAGTAGGTATTTGTGAGTCACGAACTGACATTACAAAGGTTTGCACAATTTGACCATCTATCTTACGAATCGCACAGTGCATCAGAATAGAATCGGTCAGATATATGTTTTAAAGCCGAGATTGACGCAGAAAAATTCACGACGAACTAATTTAAGCTAATAGCATTATTAAAACAACCTTTTAAATCTAAAATATTATTCAGGTAGTGTATACGGTAAAAGTATATATATATATATATATATATATATATATATATATATATATATATATATACATATATATATATATATATATATATATATATATATATATAAATATATATATATATATATATATATATATATATATTATAAGTATATGGTAAAAGTACTATCGTCGGAAAAAGGTTCATCATTTGCTCGCAAAATTCGATTCGGCGGTACGGGTCATCCTTCTTTAATTTTTGGAGTGCCTGCATCTTGTAAGGATGCAGCTGGGCTGATCAAAGAATTTTCAAAGGACTTTAGAAAATATTTCGCAGGGGTTTTGCAGAAATGCTCCAATTTACTTTATAAAACTGACACACAATGGTTCCTAAACTCCACATCTACAATGCTCTCTTGAAGATAGTCGTCTCTACACGTTCCTCCTGATTTCAATATAATATTTATGTTATATTTTGCGTATTTCGGGGGTGGTTTGAACCCCCAAAACCCCCCATTTATACCTTTCCATTACATACCTTTCCATTTGAAAAAGGGTCGTAGGTGGCTAGGCACTTCCGGGAACGGGTATTGTTAACTTCCAATTGACCTTTTTGAATTTCAAATTAAAGCTTTTAAAATTCAAATCAAACCTGTTCAAATTCAAATCAACCTTTTTGTAATTCAAATTAAACTTTTTGAAATTCAAATTAAAGTTATCTTAAATGTACAATTTTTTTTTATTTCATTTAATTATTTATTTAAACCAGTAAAATTCCTACAGAGGTATTTGCAAATACTTGTACATATGCCTGGTTACATAAAAGAAAAGATAAATTATTTACATTTAACGATTAACAGTAATTATATTATAAATTAAATAATTGTTAAATAAATCTAGCAATGAGTAACAGCAATAAATCTCCCAAGTGAAACATAGTTCTAAATCTGTATACATTGAACGATTACCAGTAATATTAATGATATTATAAATTAAATGATTATAAAAAAGCGATTATTGACAGCAATAAATCTCTCAATTGAAAACATAATTCAAAACCCGTCATTTAAAATATTTAATCTTACCCAGTTTCTTAGTTTATTCTTGATAGTTATTCTATTAATACGCAAATCTTTCAGATCTACTGAAAGTGAAATATATCTCATAGTAGCCGCATATATACTGGTTTTCTTCCCAATTTCTGAGTTTACATTAGGTATTAAAGGAGTCTTATTTCTCGTAGTAAGTAAGTGACTAAGTAGTAGTAAGTGCTCATGTAGATTTAACAAATATCTGTAGTGATGTTTAATTGATTCCAATATTGAAGATTGTTCTATGTTTAGTGGGGTTACTATAATTTAGTAACTATTTTTTTATTTTTATTTTGGGCACCTTTTTGCAATCTCAACTGCCCTTGCTAAATCAAGATAAGTGACAATAATGCATTTGCTCTTATCAACATTTTTATAAATTGTGTTCCTCTAAACACAATTTTTAATAAATTTTTAGTTCCTCTATTTTTGGGGAATCTAAATTGGAATTTGTTAAATATTTAATTTTCTTTGAAGAAGTGAAATAGTCTGCTATGTATTATTTTTTCCAATATTTTTGCCACACTATAGATAAATGAAATTGGTCAATAACTAAACTTGCGTGTATAGAAATCGGCTTCGAAATAGTCTTGTCTGTCTAGTCTTATCTCTCTAGTCTACAAATTCTTCATTTTGTTTTTGTCGGGTTCCCGTGATGAAACAACTCGCGTGAGGTCTGTAGATAAGGAATCTTACACTATATTGGTGGTGTGTTTGCAGAACATCTGCAAAGTAGAAGCTTAAAACTTCCTGCATGGTTAAGAATTTTCTTAAATGTCTAATACAATAGACTTTCTTGGCGAGCAACCTACATATTTTATCAATTGTAATATGCCACAAAAAGTATTGCTCGATGTAGATGCCTAGAAATTTGGTGAAAGGTGATCGTTGTAAATTAAATTGTTGGCCTCCTGAATTGTAAAGCTAGCTTTGACATCGTGTATACGTCCAGCGAAACTAGATTTTTACATACAATGTTGCAAAGTACGGCTACGATGCGGTAAAGTCACCAGTAAATTTGAACCTTTCAGGGACACTTACAAAATAAATTAACTATAAGACAATAAAATATAATTTAGAAAACGCTACTTTACATCATATTTGTCACGATAATGTAGAAAATAAGAGTGATTTTTTAAATTTTACTGTGCGTCTGACATTTAGAAAAATGACATATTATGTACCTAATAAATTTGAATTAGTAAAAATGTCAAAGTTTGTGAGTACCAACACTACAAAATTAAATACTTTCCAATATTGTAATTAATCTAAATCTAAATAATAATTGTCAACCAAAAAATCTTATACAAATTTCGTGCGGAAATGATTTTACAATGCTACATCAAATGGGGAACTGGGGAAGCAAATGGGCTTCGTTGCTGTGGTGGTTGATTTGCCACATTGAAAACCATTGTTCGTTTGAAATTATTTTCAATGAATGGTACTAATCGGCGTAAGAAGCAATAATCTAGAATTTTAGAAAGGACAGAAATTAACGCAATGGGTCTATAGTTGTTGAGTTCTGTCATAGCCGCTTTCTCATATATGGGCAGGATGGTGGTTAACTTTGGAATCTCTGGGAACTCACATTCGAAAGAACAATTTACTATATCCACCAACGGTTTTAACAAGTGCTGGCTATTCTATTTTATCAGACGTCCAGATATCCCGTCTGGTCCATAGGAGTTTTTGTTTCTTAGGTTTTCTTGATTTATGCTATTCAGTTCAGACTCCGAAATTGCATCCAAGGATATTGTATCTTTTATAAATGAAATGTGCTTATTCCCTATAATTGTTGGAGTGATGTTTTTTGTATATATGCAGGTGCATTGACAAAGACCTGATTAAAAAGCAATGCAATTTGTGCGGATCCTGAATTAAAGAATGATTTACTTCGAATTCTATTGGCTTCTGCTTACTTACTTTATTAGTTTGCTGTTTAATTAATTCCCAAACAGCTTTCTGTTTATTTTCTGCATAATCAATCTTATTCCTAAAAAAAATTCTTTTACAGAATAAATATATCTCTTAGTTTTCCGCTAGAAACTCTGACTTCCATCGTTATCCAGTTTTTGCCAAGTGTTTTACTTTAAACAAGAGAGAAACTGGCATTATGGTGATATTGTAGAATATTAACAAACGCTCATTGAGTCTTCTCATTGATATTGTCAGTATTCAGTACATCTGCCCATCTTTCATACTTTCAAAAATTATTTTCAAAATGTATTTTGTTTGGTTGATTTAAGCAGAATAATGTAATTAGAATATGGTCGGAGAATATACAATCTTCAACTGATGCTGACCACTGTGGACGAACGAAATTTATAAATACTTTGTCGATTTGTGAGCTGGAAGTCGGGTAGCCGCGTAGGTTGATTTATTAGTTCTTTGAAGCAAAACGATAATAGCATAATGAAAACAATTAATGTTAACATCTCCAGTAATAATTATAGAGAAAAATTTCGAATAACCATTAATTCTCTAGATTACTAAAAAAAAGTGTCGTTGCAACCCAGAGGTGGTCTGTACACATTAATTAAGACAGTGGAGCGATGTTTATTTCTGCAAACCATAGCGCTATTACAATGTGCTTTTCGATGAAAAATTTTTCAACTGGAAGTTTTTCCGCAAACATTGAGTTACAAGTCGGTGGAAAAACGGGAGAAGCTCCGGACCAAATAGCTACACCTCCAGCACTAGAGTTAGATCTATAATAAAAAGTGATTACTTCATAATTTTGAATATGTTGGAGATAAATATTATCGCTTTTCATCCAGGTTTCAGTTAGACATATGAAGGAAGGCATCAGGTCTGCTGCCTGTAATTCCAGTTGCGATACTTTACTCTGAAGCGATTGTATATTGAGGTAAATTAGTAATGTTGAGGTGATGGACAGGGGAACAGGTTTGTTCTAGACTATTGACTGGTTTCTTATGAACCTCTGGAAAAAAACGATAGTCTTGTTTGTATAGTCTTGTCTCTATAGTCTTCTCTGTGTTGTATTGTATTACTAGTCTTATCTGTTTAGTCTTGTCTGTTTAGTCTTGTTTTCTAGACCTGTCTTGTCTGTCTGAACGTGTCTGTCTAGTCTTGTCTTACTAGTCTTGTGTGTCTACTCTTGTCTGTCTAGTCTTGTCTGTCTAGTCTTGTCTGTCTAGTCTTGTCTGTCTAGTCTGTCTAGTCTTGTCTGTCTAGTCTTGTCTGTCTAGTCTTGTCTGTCTAGTCTTGTCTGTCTAGTCTTGTCTGTCTAGTCTTGTCTGTCTAGTCTTGTCTGTCTAGTCTTGTCTGTCTAGTCTTGTCTGTCTAGTCTTGTCTGTCTAGTCTTGTCTGTCTAGTCTTGTCTGTCTAGTCTTGTCTGTCTAGTCTTGTCTGTCTAGTCTTGTCTGTCTAGTCTTGTCTGTCTAGTCTTGTCTGTCTAGTCTTGTCTGTCTAGTCTTGTCTGTCTAGTCTTGTCTGTCTAGTCTTGTCTGTCTAGTCTTGTCTGTCTAGTCTTGTCTGTCTAGTCTTGTCTGTCTAGTCTTGTCTGTCTAGTCTTGTCTGTCTAGTCTTGTCTGTCTAGTCTTGTCTGTCTAGTCTTGTCTGTCTAGTCTTGTCTGTCTAGTCTTGTCTGTCTAGTCTTGTCTGTCTAGTCTTGTCTGTCTAGTCTTGTCTGTCTAGTCTTGTCTGTCTAGTCTTGTCTGTCTAGTCTTGTCTGTCTAGTCTTGTCTGTCTAGTCTTGTCTGTCTAGTCTTGTCTGTCTAGTCTTGTCTGTCTAGTCTTGTCTGTCTAGTCTTGTCTGTCTAGTCTTGTCTGTCTAGTCTTGTCTGTCTAGTCTTGTCTGTCTAGTCTTGTCTGTCTAGTCTTGTCTGTCTAGTCTTGTCTGTCTAGTCTTGTCTGTCTAGTCTTGTCTGTCTAGTCTTGTCTGTCTAGTCTTGTCTGTCTAGTCTTGTCTGTCTAGTCTTGTCTGTCTAGTCTTGTCTGTCTAGTCTTGTCTGTCTAGTCTTGTCTGTCTAGTCTTGTCTGTCTAGTCTTGTCTGTCTAGTCTTGTCTGTCTAGTCTTGTCTGTCTAGTCTTGTCTGTCTAGTCTTGTCTGTCTAGTCTTGTCTGTCTAGTCTTGTCTGTCTAGTCTTGTCTGTCTAGTCTTGTCTGTCTAGTCTTGTCTGTCTAGTCTTGTCTGTCTAGTCTTGTCTGTCTAGTCTTGTCTGTCTAGTCTTGTCTGTCTAGTCTTGTCTGTCTAGTCTTGTCTGTCTAGTCTTGTCTGTCTAGTCTTGTCTGTCTAGTCTTGTCTGTCTAGTCTTGTCTGTCTAGTCTTGTCTGTCTAGTCTTGTCTGTCTAGTCTTGTCTGTCTAGTCTTGTCTGTCTAGTCTTGTCTGTCTAGTCTTGTCTGTCTAGTCTTGTCTGTCTAGTCTTGTCTGTCTAGTCTTGTCTGTCTAGTCTTGTCTGTCTAGTCTTGTCTGTCTAGTCTTGTCTGTCTAGTCTTGTCTGTCTAGTCTTGTCTGTCTAGTCTTGTCTGTCTAGTCTTGTCTGTCTAGTCTTGTCTGTCTAGTCTTGTCTGTCTAGTCTTGTCTGTCTAGTCTTGTCTGTCTAGTCTTGTCTGTCTAGTCTTGTCTGTCTAGTCTTGTCTGTCTAGTCTTGTCTGTCTAGTCTTGTCTGTCTAGTCTTGTCTGTCTAGTCTTGTCTGTCTAGTCTTGTCTGTCTAGTCTTGTCTGTCTAGTCTTGTCTGTCTAGTCTTGTCTGTCTAGTCTTGTCTGTCTAGTCTTGTCTGTCTAGTCTTGTCTGTCTAGTCTTGTCTGTCTAGTCTTGTCTGTCTAGTCTTGTCTGTCTAGTCTTGTCTGTCTAGTCTTGTCTGTCTAGTCTTGTCTGTCTAGTCTTGTCTGTCTAGTCTTGTCTGTCTAGTCTTGTCTGTCTAGTCTTGTCTGTCTAGTCTTGTCTGTCTAGTCTTGTCTGTCTAGTCTTGTCTGTCTAGTCTTGTCTGTCTAGTCTTGTCTGTCTAGTCTTGTCTGTCTAGTCTTGTCTGTCTAGTCTTGTCTGTCTAGTCTTGTCTGTCTAGTCTTGTCTGTCTAGTCTTGTCTGTCTAGTCTTGTCTGTCTAGTCTTGTCTGTCTAGTCTTGTCTGTCTAGTCTTGTCTGTCTAGTCTTGTCTGTCTAGTCTTGTCTGTCTAGTCTTGTCTGTCTAGTCTTGTCTGTCTAGTCTTGTCTGTCTAGTCTTGTCTGTCTAGTCTTGTCTGTCTAGTCTTGTCTGTCTAGTCTTGTCTGTCTAGTCTTGTCTGTCTAGTCTTGTCTGTCTAGTCTTGTCTGTCTAGTCTTGTCTGTCTAGTCTTGTCTGTCTAGTCTTGTCTGTCTAGTCTTGTCTGTCTAGTCTTGTCTGTCTAGTCTTGTCTGTCTAGTCTTGTCTGTCTAGTCTTGTCTGTCTAGTCTTGTCTGTCTAGTCTTGTCTGTCTAGTCTTGTCTGTCTAGTCTTGTCTGTCTAGTCTTGTCTGTCTAGTCTTGTCTGTCTAGTCTTGTCTGTCTAGTCTTGTCTGTCTAGTCTTGTCTGTCTAGTCTTGTCTGTCTAGTCTTGTCTGTCTAGTCTTGTCTGTCTAGTCTTGTCTGTCTAGTCTTGTCTGTCTAGTCTTGTCTGTCTAGTCTTGTCTGTCTAGTCTTGTCTGTCTAGTCTTGTCTGTCTAGTCTTGTCTGTCTAGTCTTGTCTGTCTAGTCTTGTCTGTCTAGTCTTGTCTGTCTAGTCTTGTCTGTCTAGTCTTGTCTGTCTAGTCTTGTCTGTCTAGTCTTGTCTGTCTAGTCTTGTCTGTCTAGTCTTGTCTGTCTAGTCTTGTCTGTCTAGTCTTGTCTGTCTAGTCTTGTCTGTCTAGTCTTGTCTGTCTAGTCTTGTCTGTCTAGTCTTGTCTGTCTAGTCTTGTCTGTCTAGTCTTGTCTGTCTAGTCTTGTCTGTCTAGTCTTGTCTGTCTAGTCTTGTCTGTCTAGTCTTGTCTGTCTAGTCTTGTCTGTCTAGTCTTGTCTGTCTAGTCTTGTCTGTCTAGTCTTGTCTGTCTAGTCTTGTCTGTCTAGTCTTGTCTGTCTAGTCTTGTCTGTCTAGTCTTGTCTGTCTAGTCTTGTCTGTCTAGTCTTGTCTGTCTAGTCTTGTCTGTCTAGTCTTGTCTGTCTAGTCTTGTCTGTCTAGTCTTGTCTGTCTAGTCTTGTCTGTCTAGTCTTGTCTGTCTAGTCTTGTCTGTCTAGTCTTGTCTGTCTAGTCTTGTCTGTCTAGTCTTGTCTGTCTAGTCTTGTCTGTCTAGTCTTGTCTGTCTAGTCTTGTCTGTCTAGTCTTGTCTGTCTAGTCTTGTCTGTCTAGTCTTGTCTGTCTAGTCTTGTCTGTCTAGTCTTGTCTGTCTAGTCTTGTCTGTCTAGTCTTGTCTGTCTAGTCTTGTCTGTCTAGTCTTGTCTGTCTAGTCTTGTCTGTCTAGTCTTGTCTGTCTAGTCTTGTCTGTCTAGTCTTGTCTGTCTAGTCTTGTCTGTCTAGTCTTGTCTGTCTAGTCTTGTCTGTCTAGTCTTGTCTGTCTAGTCTTGTCTGTCTAGTCTTGTCTGTCTAGTCTTGTCTGTCTAGTCTTGTCTGTCTAGTCTTGTCTGTCTAGTCTTGTCTGTCTAGTCTTGTCTGTCTAGTCTTGTCTGTCTAGTCTTGTCTGTCTAGTCTTGTCTGTCTAGTCTTGTCTGTCTAGTCTTGTCTGTCTAGTCTTGTCTGTCTAGTCTTGTCTGTCTAGTCTTGTCTGTCTAGTCTTGTCTGTCTAGTCTTGTCTGTCTAGTCTTGTCTGTCTAGTCTTGTCTGTCTAGTCTTGTCTGTCTAGTCTTGTCTGTCTAGTCTTGTCTGTCTAGTCTTGTCTGTCTAGTCTTGTCTGTCTAGTCTTGTCTGTCTAGTCTTGTCTGTCTAGTCTTGTCTGTCTAGTCTTGTCTGTCTAGTCTTGTCTGTCTAGTCTTGTCTGTCTAGTCTTGTCTGTCTAGTCTTGTCTGTCTAGTCTTGTCTGTCTAGTCTTGTCTGTCTAGTCTTGTCTGTCTAGTCTTGTCTGTCTAGTCTTGTCTGTCTAGTCTTGTCTGTCTAGTCTTGTCTGTCTAGTCTTGTCTGTCTAGTCTTGTCTGTCTAGTCTTGTCTGTCTAGTCTTGTCTGTCTAGTCTTGTCTGTCTAGTCTTGTCTGTCTAGTCTTGTCTGTCTAGTCTTGTCTGTCTAGTCTTGTCTGTCTAGTCTTGTCTGTCTAGTCTTGTCTGTCTAGTCTTGTCTGTCTAGTCTTGTCTGTCTAGTCTTGTCTGTCTAGTCTTGTCTGTCTAGTCTTGTCTGTCTAGTCTTGTCTGTCTAGTCTTGTCTGTCTAGTCTTGTCTGTCTAGTCTTGTCTGTCTAGTCTTGTCTGTCTAGTCTTGTCTGTCTAGTCTTGTCTGTCTAGTCTTGTCTGTCTAGTCTTGTCTGTCTAGTCTTGTCTGTCTAGTCTTGTCTGTCTAGTCTTGTCTGTCTAGTCTTGTCTGTCTAGTCTTGTCTGTCTAGTCTTGTCTGTCTAGTCTTGTCTGTCTAGTCTTGTCTGTCTAGTCTTGTCTGTCTAGTCTTGTCTGTCTAGTCTTGTCTGTCTAGTCTTGTCTGTCTAGTCTTGTCTGTCTAGTCTTGTCTGTCTAGTCTTGTCTGTCTAGTCTTGTCTGTCTAGTCTTGTCTGTCTAGTCTTGTCTGTCTAGTCTTGTCTGTCTAGTCTTGTCTGTCTAGTCTTGTCTGTCTAGTCTTGTCTGTCTAGTCTTGTCTGTCTAGTCTTGTCTGTCTAGTCTTGTCTGTCTAGTCTTGTCTGTCTAGTCTTGTCTGTCTAGTCTTGTCTGTCTAGTCTTGTCTGTCTAGTCTTGTCTGTCTAGTCTTGTCTGTCTAGTCTTGTCTGTCTAGTCTTGTCTGTCTAGTCTTGTCTGTCTAGTCTTGTCTGTCTAGTCTTGTCTGTCTAGTCTTGTCTGTCTAGTCTTGTCTGTCTAGTCTTGTCTGTCTAGTCTTGTCTGTCTAGTCTTGTCTGTCTAGTCTTGTCTGTCTAGTCTTGTCTGTCTAGTCTTGTCTGTCTAGTCTTGTCTGTCTAGTCTTGTCTGTCTAGTCTTGTCTGTCTAGTCTTGTCTGTCTAGTCTTGTCTGTCTAGTCTTGTCTGTCTAGTCTTGTCTGTCTAGTCTTGTCTGTCTAGTCTTGTCTGTCTAGTCTTGTCTGTCTAGTCTTGTCTGTCTAGTCTTGTCTGTCTAGTCTTGTCTGTCTAGTCTTGTCTGTCTAGTCTTGTCTGTCTAGTCTTGTCTGTCTAGTCTTGTCTGTCTAGTCTTGTCTGTCTAGTCTTGTCTGTCTAGTCTTGTCTGTCTAGTCTTGTCTGTCTAGTCTTGTCTGTCTAGTCTTGTCTGTCTAGTCTTGTCTGTCTAGTCTTGTCTGTCTAGTCTTGTCTGTCTAGTCTTGTCTGTCTAGTCTTGTCTGTCTAGTCTTGTCTGTCTAGTCTTGTCTGTCTAGTCTTGTCTGTCTAGTCTTGTCTGTCTAGTCTTGTCTGTCTAGTCTTGTCTGTCTAGTCTTGTCTGTCTAGTCTTGTCTGTCTAGTCTTGTCTGTCTAGTCTTGTCTGTCTAGTCTTGTCTGTCTAGTCTTGTCTGTCTAGTCTTGTCTGTCTAGTCTTGTCTGTCTAGTCTTGTCTGTCTAGTCTTGTCTGTCTAGTCTTGTCTGTCTAGTCTTGTCTGTCTAGTCTTGTCTGTCTAGTCTTGTCTGTCTAGTCTTGTCTGTCTAGTCTTGTCTGTCTAGTCTTGTCTGTCTAGTCTTGTCTGTCTAGTCTTGTCTGTCTAGTCTTGTCTGTCTAGTCTTGTCTGTCTAGTCTTGTCTGTCTAGTCTTGTCTGTCTAGTCTTGTCTGTCTAGTCTTGTCTGTCTAGTCTTGTCTGTCTAGTCTTGTCTGTCTAGTCTTGTCTGTCTAGTCTTGTCTGTCTAGTCTTGTCTGTCTAGTCTTGTCTGTCTAGTCTTGTCTGTCTAGTCTTGTCTGTCTAGTCTTGTCTGTCTAGTCTTGTCTGTCTAGTCTTGTCTGTCTAGTCTTGTCTGTCTAGTCTTGTCTGTCTAGTCTTGTCTGTCTAGTCTTGTCTGTCTAGTCTTGTCTGTCTAGTCTTGTCTGTCTAGTCTTGTCTGTCTAGTCTTGTCTGTCTAGTCTTGTCTGTCTAGTCTTGTCTGTCTAGTCTTGTCTGTCTAGTCTTGTCTGTCTAGTCTTGTCTGTCTAGTCTTGTCTGTCTAGTCTTGTCTGTCTAGTCTTGTCTGTCTAGTCTTGTCTGTCTAGTCTTGTCTGTCTAGTCTTGTCTGTCTAGTCTTGTCTGTCTAGTCTTGTCTGTCTAGTCTTGTCTGTCTAGTCTTGTCTGTCTAGTCTTGTCTGTCTAGTCTTGTCTGTCTAGTCTTGTCTGTCTAGTCTTGTCTGTCTAGTCTTGTCTGTCTAGTCTTGTCTGTCTAGTCTTGTCTGTCTAGTCTTGTCTGTCTAGTCTTGTCTGTCTAGTCTTGTCTGTCTAGTCTTGTCTGTCTAGTCTTGTCTGTCTAGTTATGTTTGTTTAACCTTGACTGTCTAGTCTTATTCGTCTTGTCAGACATTTCCTGTCTAGCCATTTCTAATCATTTATGTTTTTTTTTCTATGTGTACATTGTTACAATATATTCTTGTTACATTTTAAATGGTTTTTGAACAATGACAATATTATTGCATATTTATGAGCGGACTTAATTTCCTGGCATTGAATTTTATTCCAAATTCCTGCACGGCAATGAGACTTCAATTTTGAAATAGATTTTCGGCCGATGTGGTCTAGTGTAATCTAGAATGGCGTTACTGCTTAAGAAATTCGGCAAGTTTTACAACTGGGGGATGACGGAGATGGCAGGTAATGAAATAAGATAATTTTGTAGTGCTTTGAGAGTAGAATTTTTTGGGGTTATATTACTGTTTCCTTGCAGATCCCAGGACCTCGGATTTGCCTTTAATGCAGAGTTCTCTTTACCCGTACCTGATTACTTTTAGTTATGTTATGTTTGTGCTTAAAATTGGACCGAGGTTAATGAGACATAGGGAACCGCTTAACTTGAATAAAGTTTTAGTTGTGTATAATGCTACGCAAGTTTTTTACTGCTTGTTCATCATATATGGCGTAAGTTTTTGATAACAAATTAATAAATGTTTTCAAATCTTAAAGCATTTTACTAATCATTTACTTTCGACTTACACAAATATTTCTATTATTTTTAGGCCGTAACGACTGTGCTCTTCAAATATGACTGGCGCTGTGCGCCAGTGGATTACTCGAACAGCAAAGAGGCAGTTGATTTAGTGAAGATGGTTTGGTATTTCTTCATGCTGAAGGTTCTCGATTTACTTGATACGGTAGGTTTTGTTAAACAGTTGTGAACTCTCTCTTGCAAGCTATTCCTGTTCACCTACTATTGTATGTCTAGTCGTGTTTGTATAGTCTAGTATGTGTAGTCGTGTCAGTCTCTATTTCACTTTCTATTGTCTATCTAGTCTACACTGTTTAGTAGTCTATGTCACTCTTATCTTTTTATTCCTTTTATTTCATATCAAGTGCTGTTGGTTTCGTTTTGTTAGCCAAGTCCTACTTGTCTAAACTGGTCTGTATAGTTTTGTATGTCCAACCATCTCGGTTTAGTCTTGTTTTTCTATTTTAGTCTCTCTATACTTGTCTGTCTACTCTTGACTGTTTAGTCCTGATTATTTAGACTTGTCTGCCTAGTCTTGTATGTCTGCTGTCACGTCTTTTCTGTCTCGACTTGTCTCTCTGGCCGTGTGTCTCTGGCCTTGTCCCTCTGGTCTTGTCTCTTTAGTATTGTCTGTCTGGTCTTGTCTGTCTGGTTTTGTCTTGTCTGTTTGAAGTCTTGTGTGTTTTATTGTACTTGAAGTAACTCGTAAGTCTTTTCGGGTGAATCTTTTCTGACGAGTCTTAGCTGTCTAGTCTTGTCACGAGTCGTTTTAAGTGTTTAAAACTGTAAATAACAAGTTGCATAATATTTGTACATATTATAAGTGTAGTTAAAACATGAATTTTTAAATTCGGTTTAAGTATGTATTACCACGTTGTAACGGCCGCAACCATCGTATCATTAAATCGAAGTTTGTTGATTTTATGAACAGATGCTTTTTTGCTTTTTTTCTTAAACAAGTTTTAGGTCTATACTAATAATAGAAAAGCTTCTTCCTTAGAGGAACTCACGATTATAACCTAATAATCGCGTTTTGATGTGGGCATGGCCTTATCGCTGCCGCAATAATTGCGAATTTTTCTGTCTGTTGGAGCCTTAATTCCCAGACATAGTGCAAGGGGCAAGTTTATCCTGGCACTCTTTCCAGCTTTGAAAATTTCTTTAATGAGTAGCGATGAGCCCCACACGAAAATTCCATAATTAATAACCGATTGTATTTCAACTTGGAAGATCTTTATATCTAATATCGGACTAATATCGATCTATTCAATATAGGGTATTGCGTATATTTCTTAGCAGATACGATATATTATTTCTTTTATAGTTAACGTTGTTGGCTGTGACTTTCCATTTGAGGTGCTCTCCTAGGTAAAGTCCGAGGAAATTGACTCTTTGAAGCTTAATGTGTCCAATCTTTAGCTTTAAGTAGTCTTGTCTGACTAGTCTTGTGTGTTTATTCTTGGCTGTCTAGTCTTGTGTGTTCTTATGTCTTGTGTGAGTTCTCTTGTGTGTGTCTTATGTCTTGTCATTCTAAGGTGAGTGTCGAAGTATACCCCAAGATATTTTGTCGCAGGAATCGTCTCTATGTCATTTTTTCCCACTGTTATCGTCAAGTGCCGCACTTTACGTCTTCCCACTATCATTACGGCCTCCGTTTTTTCTGGAGCCAGTTTCAGTTTTTTCATATTCATCCATTGTTGTATTCTGCTGATCGCCGTTTCCGTTGTTTGTCCAATTTTTTCGGCCGTCATACCGCTAACGACCAATGCTATATATCATCTGCGTACCCTATGATGGTTACCTCTTTTGGCATTTTTATTTTAAGGACACCGTCGTAGTAAACGTTCCACAACCCCAGGTATCCCAGGATCCCAGCTGGGTCCCAGGACAGAGCCTTGGGGAACTACGCACGTTACTTCCATCTCACCACTTTCCCCTACCAGTAGTGTTCTTTCTTCCAGGTAGCTTTGGATCATTCTTATCAAGTATGGAGCTATTTTCCTTCTCTCTAATTCTGCCACTATATCTCTTCACGACGAAGAGTTAAAAGCGTTTTTGACGTCCAGTGTCACTAGCAGGCAGCATTATCGTCTTTTATATGCTCCGCTGTTTACGCTTTCTGCAATATCCTGCACTTTTTTCATCGCATCTATTGTGCTTCTTCCTTTTCTGAGACCGTATTGCAGATCTGCCAGTCCCCCTGTTGTTTCTATTTCTTCAGTTAGTCTTCTGTTTAACAACTGCTCGAGTAGCTTCCCCATTGTGTTAAGAAGGCGCAATGGCCTATAGGTGGTAGTTGTATTATCCTTCTTTCTGCTTTTCTCGATTAGTATCAGCCGCGATTTTTTCCACTTCCTTGGTACCTCGCCTTTAACTAGGTGGTGGTTCATGACGTCTAGACAGTACTCTTTTTTGCGTCTCGGCAAAGATTTTAGCAATTTCCGGTGTTATATTGTCCGGGCCTGGAGCTTTGTTCGTTTTTGTCCTTTGTACTGCTCTTTCCATTTCATCCAGAGTGAAGAGGGGGATCTCCTGTTTTTCGACCCACGGCTTATTCCAGATTACTTTTGGGTTTTTCGGAAACAGTTTGTGTGCTTCTGTCATTAGTTTTTCGTCAGTCTTGTATATTCTTTGTAGCACCCTCAGTTTTTACATGCTATTTTATAGTCATCTCCCCATATATCGTTGTTCAGTTCCTCTATCAGGTCCCTCCATGCTTTCTCTTTCTGTCTTTTTATAGCTTTTTTCAGCTCGTTCCTTTTTTCTTTGTATTGTTGTCTCAGTTTTTCCTTTTCTTCCGGCTTTGCCCTTTTAGCTTTGATCGTCATTTCCCTTCGTTTTTTCACACATTCGCGTCTCGGTTCCACCATACCTCTTTCCTTTGGTTTTCTGAGCTTCTTCGTTTCGAGATGCGCTTTAGTGATCATTTTCATAGCTTCGCCCGCGGTATTTATTAATTCTTTTTCTTTCTTTCTCTCTTCTAATATTGATCGCAGTTATTTTGCCAGGTTTTCCATAGCAATCGCGTTGGTTCTCCTGCCTGCGAGTTTGTTGCCTTGCTTAATTTCCGTTTGTTTTATATTTCTTTCTGTGCTGAGCCCGCAGGTTATGTTGTGGTGGTCACTCAGATTTTCTTCTTCCTCGTGGACCCTCCAATTTTGCACCCTCGCCGTTAGGCTTTCCGTGTATAAGGTAATGTCTATGTAAGAGCTGCTGTTCCTTCTGGCAAAGGTCGGTACATTTCCGACATTGGCGGTATACAGTTTTTCCTTTACCATCCACTCTGCTACCATTTCCCCTCTTAAGTCGTTATACGGTGATCCCCATGCCTGTGCTTTTGCATTTAGGTCTCCTGCTATTAGCACGTTCTTTGTTTTGCGTTGCTTCATGCAGTACCCCATGTTTCCCAGCACTTCTTCTAGGTAGGTGTTGTCGCAGTTTTGCAAGACGTAGCACGCGTATAAGCATACTTTGTCTAGTTCGATGTATAGGAAACCGTTTCCCTTTCCTTCTCGTCTTACTTTGATATTCGTATTGAACACTTTTACTGCTGCATCCATTCTTTTGTCAGTGAACCAGTTTTCTTTGCTCACAGTATTTTTATTGGGTTCAGAAATTATGGCAATGTCTATGTTTTTTTCTTGGGTTAAGCAGGTCGTGTGCGGCCACACATCTGTTGAGGTTACTTTGCAGAATTTTAATTGGCATTTTGGGGAGCATTTTCTGACGTCCTCCGCCCACCTCCGCGTGTTTTTTGTTTTATTTGTGTTCTGGCCTTAGCCAGCGCTCTTCGGAATAGCGGGCATTTTCCTGTTCCGGCCTTGTGCTCTTTTACCTCGCAGAGAGGACATGCCTCCCTATTCGTGCACTCTTTTGCCGTGTGACCATCAAGTCCGCATGTATAACATGCTTTAGTTCTATCCGTGCCGTCGAAGTCTTTATTTCGATGGTCGTATATCCAACATTTGTAGCATCGCTCCATCTGTATCCTTTTGTCTATCGAGCAGTTAACTAGACCTATCTTGAGTCTGTCGTATCTCGTTAGGATCTCCGCCTTTCTTTTGTCCAGTGTCAGGGTGGCTGCCTGGGTTCCCCTTGCATTTTCTCGCAGCTCTCTGAGCTTGTAGCTTCCCTCCTCGAGAGTGCCTAGTTCCTTCTCTAGAGCCTCTATGACGTCTTCTCTTTTAGCCTCCGCATTCATTCCTCTGATGTGCAGGATCTCTTTGCGTCGTTTCGCCCCGATGGTATGCACTTTGGTGTTGTCCGTGCCTTCCATCGCTTTGTGTAGCTCCCGTAGTGCCACCATATCCTGGTTTGTTGTGATGAGCAGCTTCCCCTCCTTGGTGGTTTATTTTATCTTTTGCCCAGGTCAGCGTATCCTTGTATTCTTTTCCATCTTGGTCCACAACAATTGCGTACGTTTTCCTAGCCCTGTTGTTTCCGTCCAATGCTTTATTATTTGAGCCGCTGCTTGCGTATATGGCCACTTTTGTCGGGGTTTGGCGAAATATGCATTCCACCATTTTTCGTATTTTTATTTAGCTGATGGCATTTATATGGTGCAGTGCTATCCACTCGTCGCCGTCGGTTTTTTGTTTCACAGTTAGCAACTTGTGCCATATGTCAGATTCCGTTATGTTTAACTTTGATGATTTTTGTCTTCCTTGTTTGTTCAGCATCCATTGAGCGCCGCTTGGTTATCTGCTCGATCACCTCTACATCCTGTGTGGTTGTGGCTAGCTCGGGTATCCGGTCTCGGAACATTTTTTGTATGCCCCTATCCATTTTGCAGTCTTCTTTTCCGACAAACACTCCTTTGACCACAG
Source organism: Phosphuga atrata (assembly GCA_944588485.1). Lineage (NCBI taxonomy): Eukaryota > Metazoa > Arthropoda > Insecta > Coleoptera > Silphidae > Phosphuga > Phosphuga atrata. The sequence goes on along the minus strand of OX155899.1, from coordinate 17,643,895 downwards.
CGTCTTCAGTTTCCAGTGGATTTCCCACCTTCATTTCTGTATTTTTAAATATCGCTTCCTCCCATTTTTTCATTTCAATAGATTCCCAGGCTTTAAGAGTTGAAATTCCATCCAGTGTGGTCAGGGTTTCGCTTGTTTCTGCATGTCATGGCTTTGTTTGCGTGCTTACGCTTTGGCTTTTGTGTACTGCTTCGCCACATCTGCAGGTGGGGCTGATGTCGCTCTTTAAAAACCTAGCTTCGTCAGTCTGTGTGCTGGTACTACATTTGGCTGTCGTTGTCAGCTGGTCAGAGGCTACCTGAGTATCTGCGTCGTATGTCGGCTCTAGACTTGTCTGTCTAGTCTTGTCTGTCTAGTCTTCTCTGTCTTGTCTTGTCTGTCTAGTCTTGTCTGTCTAGTCTTGTCTGTCTAGTCTTGTCTGTCTAGTCTTGTCTGTCTAGTCTTGTCTGTCTAGTCTTGTCTGTCTAGTCTTGTCTGTCTAGTCTTGTCTGTCTAGTCTTGTCTGTCTAGTCTTGTCTGTCTAGTCTTGTCTGTCTAGTCTTGTCTGTCTAGTCTTGTCTGTCTAGTCTTGTCTGTCTAGTCTTGTCTATCTAGTCTTGTCTGTCTGGTCTTGTCAGTCTAGTCTTGTCTGTCCAGTCTTGTCTGTCTAGTCTTGTCTGTCTAGTCTTGTCTGTCTAGTCTTGTCTGTCTAGTCTTGTCTGTCTAGTCTTGTCTGTCTAGTCTTGTCTGTCTAGTCTTGTCTGTCTAGTCTTGTCTGACTAGTCTTGTCTGTCTAGTCTTGTCTGTCTAGTCTTGTCTGTCTAGTCTTGTCTGTCTAGTCTTGTCTGACTAGTCTTGTCTGTCTAGTCTTGTCTGTCTAGTCTTGTCTGTCTAGTCTTGTCTGACTAGTCTTGTCTGTCTAGTCTTGTCTGTCTAGTCTTGTCTGTCTAGTCTTGTCTGTCTAGTCTGGTCTGTCTAGTCTTGACTGTCTAGTCTTGTCTGTCTAGTCTTGTCTGTCTAGTCTTGTCTGTCTAGTCTTGTCTGTCTAGTCTTGTCTATCTAGTCTTGTCTGTCTAGTCTTGTCAGTCTAGTCTTGTCTGTCCAGTCTTGTCTGTCTAGTCTTGTCTGTCTAGTCTTGTCTGTCTAGTCTTGTCTGTCTAGTCTTGTCTGTCTAGTCTTGTCTGTCTAGTCTTGTCTGTCTAGTCTTGTCTGTCTAGTCTTGTCTGTCTAGTCTTGTCTGTCTAGTCTTGTCTGACTAGTCTTGTCTGTCTAGTCTTGTCTGTCTAGTCTTGTCTGTCTAGTCTTGTCTGTCTAGTCTTGTCTGACTAGTCTTGTCTGTCTAGTCTTGTCTGTCTAGTCTTGTCTGTCTAGTCTTGTCTGACTAGTCTTGTCTGTCTAGTCTTGTCTGTCTAGTCTTGTCTGTCTAGTCTTGTCTGTCTAGTCTTGTCTGTCTAGTCTGGTCTGTCTAGTCTTGTCTGTCTAGTCTTGTCTGTCTAGTCTTGTCTGTCTGGTCTTGTCTGTCTAGTCTTGTCTGTCTAGTCTTGTCTGTCTAGTCTTGTCTGTCTAGTCTTGTCTGTCTAGTCTTGTCTGTCTAGTCTTGTCTGTTTAGTCTTGTCTGTCTAGTCTTGTCTGTCTAGTCTTGTCTGTCTTGTCTTGTCTGTCTAGTCTTGTCTGTCTAGTCTTGTCTGTCTAGTCTTGTCTGTCTAGTCTTGTCTGTCTAGTCTTATCTGTCTAGTCTTGTCTGTCTAGTCTGGTCTGTCTAGTCTTGTCTGTCTAGTCTTGTCTGTCTAGTCTTGCCTGTCTAGTCTTGTCTGTCTAGCCTTGTCTGTCTAGTCTTGCCTGTCTAGTCTTGTCTGTCTAGCCTTGTCTGTCTAGTCTTGTCTGTCTAGTCTTGTCTGTCTAGTCTTGTCTGTCTAGTCTTGTCTGTCTAGTCTTGTCTGTCTAGTCTTGTCTGTCTAGTCTTGTCTATCTAGTCTTGTCTGTCTAGTCAATTAATTCAATTCAAATTTCATTTATTTCAACAATCAAGCATAAAGCTAAAATAAATGTCAAAACATAAATGAAATAATAGCTTAATTCTAACATAATAATAGGGACTAACCTATTTAGAAAGAAAAGCTTAAATAAGTAATAATTTAAATGTATTAACCTTTGTTCTTTGTGATATATTCTTCTTTTGTATAGGGTTCTATATCCTTTATGTATTCAAAGACTTTTTTCTTGTATTCCTTAAAATGTTTTATTTCTTTGATTGTTTTTGGCAAATTGTTGTATAGTTGAATACAGTTATAATATGGTCCTTTTTCAGTCATGGTGAGATTGTGCCTTGGTGGAATATAATGTGTTATCTTTCTTCTTGTTTCTTTGGCATGTGCGTTTTCACTATCTTGGAAGAGATTTTTATTTTTATAAATAAAAATAAGAGATTCATATATGTACAATCCTCCTCTTCCTCTGCACGATTGAGTTCTTATTGCTTGTTTTTGGATTCTAAATAAACTTTGAATATCCGCTCCGTTTCCCCAGAAAATAATCCCAAAACGTAGGTATGATTCAAAGTTTGAACAGTAAACAATTTTTAGTACCTCTGGGCTTACGTTTCTGCTTAGTATTCGTAAGGCATATGCCGTTTTATTTAATTTTGCCACTAAAGAATCTATATGTGTGTCACAATATAGGTAGCAATCCATGTTGATACCTAGCATTCTAACATTGTTTTTTACCTCTAACGCATTGCCGCCAATTTGAAAAAGTTTAGGGTAATTTAATATCGATCTTTTAGTTTTAAAGATTAAAATGTTAGTTTTGTTTTCATTAATTGTTAATTTGTTTCTGTGGAACCAATTTTTGACCATATCTATCGCAGAATTTACATCTGAGGCAATTTCATCGACGTGTTTTGTGCCAATCATTAATGTTGTATCGTCTGCAAAATTAACCATACTATATGTTGTTTGACTTATTGTTGCTGGTAGATCGTTTAAATAAATGGTGAACAGTAATGGTCCTAATATGCTGCCTTGCGGTATCCCAACTCTAGTGCTAGTTATTTCTGACTTCGTGGAAACGTTTTCAGTTGTCAATTTCACTTGTTGAGTGCGATCTTTTAAGTATGATCTAAACCAATCTAGTACTATTCCTCTGATTCCATACTTCTCAAGTTTTTCTATGAGAATGGCATGGTCCACCGTGTCGTAAGCTTTGGATAAGTCTATTAAGACACCACATGGTATTTGGTGGGCTTCTAAGTGTTTGAAAACAGTGTTTATTAAATCAAAACACGCTGTATTAATGTTTCTTCCACGTATATAACCATGTTGAGTTTTGGAGAATAGCTTATGTTTACTTAAGAACTCAATTGTTTTATTAGCCATTATTTTCTCAAAAATTTTTGAAAACGATGATAGAATGTGAATCGGTCGGTAATTATCAAATAATTTTTTGTTGCCTTTCTTATAAACAGGGATGATAATGGAATGTTTCAACTGTGTTGGAAAAATTGCAAATTTTAACGAGTTATTAATTATATAAGTTAACGGTTCTATAATTTCGTTAATTACACTTTTTATAACGGACATGGGGACCTCATCGTAACCCGCACTTTTTTGTTTTTGAATATCTGTATAATATTTAAAACATCACTTTCCGTCACCGGTTCTATGAAAATCGAATTACAATTATTTATAATTTGATTTTTATACTCTAAATAGGGGATATTTTGCAATAACCTGGCTGGCGTATCGGCATAAAATGTATTTAACTTATTTGCCACTGTTAAAGTTGGCTCCAGTTCTGTGATGTAACTTGCGTCCTTTTCCTTTTGCTTCAGATTTACACATTTCTTCACCACATTCCAAGTCGATTTCATTCTGTTGTCTGAATATTTGATTTCATTTTCCAAATTAGCTTTTTTGGCACTATTTAATAAAACACCATATTTTCTTCTAAGTCGATTGAGACTTTTCCTATGTTCTTGATTGAAGTTTGCCAATCTTTGCAGGACTTTCATTTGTTTTCTGATCTCAGCTATTCTTTGGTCTTTGAAAATATTGCCATTCTTCGAGCATGTATTGGCTCTAATTTGTGGAAAACTGCTGCTGAAGAATACTAGGAATTTCCTCATAAATATGTTCCACTGTTTATCAACCTCATCATCCTTTGTCATGAAGACCTCAGCCCACTCTTCTTCAAGTAGTTGATGTTTTAATTGCGTTGTGTTTTGTTGCGAGAAATATCTAATTAGTCTATAGTTAGCTTTTGTTTTTTCTTCTTCTAAAAAGCTTATTATTTGCATACTGTGGTCAGATAGTTGGTATTCCTTGGTTTCTACTGTGAATTTCATGTCTGTTTTTATAACAATATTATCAATGCACGAATTGGATGACGGATGGCTCGATTCATTCATAGTCATTATAGCGTTGAAGGATTGAAACATTGATTTTATCTGTCGAGTTCTTATGTTTGAATTTAGGATATTCACATTGAAGTCACCGGCAATGATAAAATTATCATTATTTAAGGACAGTTTTGTGAGAAGCTGGTGCAGTTTTGTTATAAATTGTTTGAAGCTCGCAAGAGGCGATCGGTAAATTGCAACAATTATTGTTGGCTTATCGTCTATTGATGTTCCAATAGCCGCTATTTCAAAAATATATTCTTCTGCGAGTTCATTTAAATCCGGTCTTGTAATGCATGTTGCTCCATTTTTGCAGAAAATAGCAACACCACCATGTTCCCCAGGCCTTCGACAGAACGCAGATGTTAAAGAAAAATTATTTATTTGAAATAATTCCAATTGGTCTTTAGTTTTCCAGTGTTCTGTTACTATTAAATATTTGCACTTATTATTTTGCTCCAACATATATTCAATCCTTTCTATAGAATTCCCTATAGACTGCACATTCTGATTAATTAATTGCAATTTTACTATTTTATACTCTTTAGACAAGACAAGTTTCTTAATTGAGTTCCCAATCGATTGTGTGTTTTGATTGATGATTTTGATAGTCCTAGTATTTTCTGGAAAGTTTATTCTTTTTGTCTGTGATTGGGAAGTTTCTGAAAATTTGTATTTTGTCGGTTTTTGTAATGTTGTCTGAAGTTGAAGCGTTCAATCAGTATCCCTTCGGGCCAGAAGGAGCTTTTATAAACATCATCTTTAAGGATTGGATCTACTCCAACCTTAAAGCTAATGTTGTCTACAACTCGAAATTTAGGTATTATTTTCTTAGCTACACAGTTTGACAATCCCGTTTTCTTTTTAAGGTGGTTTAAAACCATATCCTCAGTGACGTGTTCTTTCGCACGAGAAATAAACAACCATATTTTTTTTGGTTGTGTTTCTCTTCCAGCAAATCCTGTAGTCTTGTATTCATCATTTGTCTTTGCACTCCCGACAGACGTACGATTTTTTTTCTTATGGGGGCCACGGTGATGATAGTGAATTATCTTTACTTTTACTATTGAATTTGTTGTTAAATGGCTTACTTTTGGTTGCCTGCTCATCCAGCGGTACCATACTATTCGTTATTGTTTCTGACTGATTTTCTAGCCGAGAAGCACTTATTGTTTTTAAGTTTTGGCGTGGGTTGGCATTAGATTTCGTGATGTGTTGGGTGGTATTTAACTGTTTTGGTCGTGTATTGTAACCTTTTAACAACTCTAACTGATCTTGTAGCGTCGTTAGATAGTTATTCATAATACGATTCTTATCTTCCATCTCCTTCAATAATTTTTTCAACAGAAGATTTTCCTTTTGCAGGGTTATTACATTTTCTTCTTCCATAATATCTAAAGGTTGTGTGTTAGTTTCTTCTGTGTTTACACAAAATTTATGCTCACATTTTGCTTTTTTAGTATGTGACACGCATCCCGGATGAAAGTGCTTGTTACATTTTAAACAAAACACTGGTTCTCGCACTGGTTTACGGCAATGATTGCAGAGTACTTCAAGCAGGTATTCACTTTCCGCCATCTTGAACTGAACAGTTTCTTGTATGAATATAATTAATTAGAATTTTGGAGCAGAAATTTTTTGATGCTTTCAGTTAGACGTTCAAAGCCTACTCAGGATCTCTTTGCGTCGTTTCGCCCCGATGGTATGCACTTTGGTGTTGTCCGTGCCTTCCATCGCTTTGTGTAGCTCCCGTAGTGCCACCATATCCTGGTTTGTTGTGATGAGCAGCTTCCCCTCCTTGGTGGTTTATTTTATCTTTTGCCCAGGTCAGCGTATCCTTGTATTCTTTTCCATCTTGGTCCACAACTATTGCGTACGTTTTCCTAGCCCTGTTGTTTCCGTCCAATGCTTTATTATTTGAGCCACTGCTTGCGTATATGGCCACTTTTGTCGGGGTTTGGCGAAATATGCATACCACCATTTTTCGTATTTTTATTTAGCTGATGGCATTTATATGGTGCAGTGCTATCCACTCGTCGCCGTCGGTTTCTTGTTTCAAAGTTAGCAACTTGTGCCATATGTCAGGTTCCGTTATGTTTAACTTTGATGATTTTTGTCTTCCTTGTTTGTTCAGCATCCATTGAGCGCCGCTTGGTTATCTGCTCGATCACCTCTACATACTGTGTGGTTGTAGCTAGCTCGGGTATCCGGTCTCGGAACATTTTTTGTATGCCCCTATCCATTTTGCAGTCTTCTTTTCCGACAAACACTCCTTTGACCACAGCGTCTTCAGTTTCCAGTGGATTTCCCACCTTCATTTCTGTATTTTTAAATATCGCTTCCTCCCATTTTTTCATTTCAATAGGTTCCCAGGCTTTAAGAGTTGAAATTCCATCCAGTGTGGTCAGGGTTTCGCTTGTTTCTGCATGTCATGGCTTTGTTTGCGTGCTTACGCTTTGGCTTTTGTGTACTGCTTCGCCACATCTGCAGGTGGGGCTGATGTCGCTCTTTCTAGCTTCGTCAGTCTGTGTGCTGGTACTACATTTGGCTGTCGTTGTCAGCTGGTCAGAGGCTACCTGAGTATCTGCGTCGTATGTCGGCTCTAGACTTGTCTGTCTAGTCTTGTCTGTCTAGTCTTCTCTGTCTTGTCTTGTCTGTCTAGTCTTGTCTGTCTAGTCTTGTCTGTCTAGTCTTGTCTGTCTAGTCTTGTCTGTCTAGTCTTGTCTGTCTAGTCTTGTCTGTCTAGTCTTGTCTGTCTAGTCTTATCTGTCTAGTCTTGTCTGTCTAGTCTTGTCTGTCTAGTCTTGTCTGTCTAGTCTTGTCTGTCTAGTCTTGTCTGTCTAGTCTTGTCTGTCTAGTCTTGTCTGTCTAGTCTTGTCTGTCTAGTCTTGTCTGTCTAGTCTTGTCTGTCTAGTCTTGTCTGTCTAGTCTTGTCTGTCTAGTCTTGTCTGTCTAGTCTTTTCTGTCTATTCTTGTCTGTCTAGTCTTGTCTGACTAGTCTTGTCTGTCTAGTCTTGTCTGTCTAGTCTTGTCTGTCTAGTCTTGTCTGTCTAGTCTTGTCTGACTAGTCTTGTCTGTCTAGTCTTGTCTGTCTAGTCTTGTCTGTCTAGTCTTGTCTGTCTAGTCTTGTCTGTCTAGTCTGGTCTGTCTAGTCTTGACTGTCTAGTCTTGTCTGTCTAGTCTTGTCTGTCTAGTCTTGTCTGTCTAGTCTTGTCTGTCTAGTCTTGTCTGTCTAGTCTTGTCAGTCTAGTCTTGTCTGTCCAGTCTTGTCTGTCCAGTCTTGTCTGTCTAGTTTTGTCTGTCTAGTCTTGTCTGTCTAGTCTTGTCTGTCTAGTCTTGTCTGTCTAGTCTTGTCTGTCTAGTCTTGTCTGTCTAGTCTTGTCTGTCTAGTCTTGTCTGTCTAGTCTTGTCTGTCTAGTCTTGTCTGTCTAGTCTTGTCTGTCTAGTCTTGTCTGACTAGTCTTGTCTGTCTAGTCTTGTCCGTCTAGTCTTGTCTGTCTAGTCTTGTCTGACTAGTCTTGTCTGTCTAGTCTTGTCTGTCTAGTCTTGTCTGTCTAGTCTTGTCTGTCTAGTCTTGTCTGTCTAGTCTTGTCTGTCTAGTCTGGTCTGTCTAGTCTTGACTGTCTAGTCTTGTCTGTCTAGTCTTGCCTGTCTAGTCTTGTCTGTCTAGTCTTGTCTGTCTAGTCTTGTCTGTCTGGTCTTGTCTGTCTAGTCTTGTCTGTCTAGTCTTGTCTGTCTAGTCTTGTCTGTCTAGTCTTGTCTGTCTAGTCTTGTCTGTCTAGTCTTGTCTGTCTAGTCTTGTCTGTCTAGTCTTGTCTGTCTAGTCTTGTCTGTCTAGTCTTGTCTGTCTAGTCTTGTCTATCTAGTCTTGTCTGTCTAGTCTTGTCAGTCCAGTCTTGTCTGTCCAGTCTTGTCTGTCTAGTCTTGTCTGTCTAGTCTTGTCTGTCTAGTCTTGTCTGTCTAGTCTTGTCTGTCTAGTCTTGTCTGTCTAGTCTTGTCTGTCTAGTCTTGTCTGTCTAGTCTTGTCTGTCTAGTCTTGTCTGTCTAGTCTTGTCTGTCTAGTCTTGTCTGTCTAGTCTTGTCTGTCTAGTCTTGTCTGTCTAGTCTTGTCTGACTAGTCTTGTCTGTCTAGTCTTGTCTGTCTAGTCTTGTCTGTCTAGTCTTGTCTGTCTAGTCTTGTCTGTCTAGTCTGGTCTGTCTAGTCTTGACTGTCTAGTCTTGTCTGTCTAGTCTTGTCTGTCTAGTCTTGTCTGTCTAGTCTTGTCTGTCTAGTCTTGTCTGTCTAGTCTTGTCAGTCTAGTCTTGTCTGTCCAGTCTTGTCTGTCCAGTCTTGTCTGTCTAGTTTTGTCTGTCTAGTCTTGTCTGTCTAGTCTTGTCTGTCTAGTCTTGTCTGTCTAGTCTTGTCTGTCTAGTCTTGTCTGTCTAGTCTTGTCTGTCTAGTCTTGTCTGTCTAGTCTTGTCTGTCTAGTCTTGTCTGTCTAGTCTTGTCTGTCTAGTCTTGTCTGACTAGTCTTGTCTGTCTAGTCTTGTCCGTCTAGTCTTGTCTGTCTAGTCTTGTCTGACTAGTCTTGTCTGTCTAGTCTTGTCTGTCTAGTCTTGTCTGTCTAGTCTTGTCTGTCTAGTCTTGTCTGTCTAGTCTTGTCTGTCTAGTCTGGTCTGTCTAGTCTTGACTGTCTAGTCTTGTCTGTCTAGTCTTGCCTGTCTAGTCTTGTCTGTCTAGTCTTGTCTGTCTAGTCTTGTCTGTCTGGTCTTGTCTGTCTAGTCTTGTCTGTCTAGTCTTGTCTGTCTAGTCTTGTCTGTCTAGTCTTGTCTGTCTAGTCTTGTCTGTCTAGTCTTGTCTGTCTAGTCTTGTCTGTCTAGTCTTGTCTGTCTAGTCTTGTCTGTCTAGTCTTGTCTGTCTAGTCTTGTCTATCTAGTCTTGTCTGTCTAGTCTTGTCAGTCCAGTCTTGTCTGTCCAGTCTTGTCTGTCTAGTCTTGTCTGTCTAGTCTTGTCTGTCTAGTCTTGTCTGTCTAGTCTTGTCTGTCTAGTCTTGTCTGTCTAGTCTTGTCTGTCTAGTCTTGTCTGTCTAGTCTTGTCTGTCTAGTCTTGTCTGTCTAGTCTTGTCTGTCTAGTCTTGTCTGTCTATTCTTGTCTGTCTAGTCTTGTCTGTCTAGTCTTGTCTCTCTAGTCTTGTCTGTCTAGTCTTGTCTGTCTAGTCTTGTCTGTCTAGTCTTGTCTGTTTAGTCTTGTCTGTCTAGTCTTGTCTGTCTTGTCTTGTCTGTCTAGTCTTGTCTGTCTAGTCTTGTCTGTCTAGTCTTGTCTGTCTAGTCTTGTCTGTCTAGTCTTGTCTGTCTAGTCTTGTCTGTCTAGTCTTGTCTGTCTAGTCTTGTCTGTCTTGTCTTATCTGTCTAGTCTTGTCTGTCTAGTCTTGTCTGTCTAGTCTTGTCTGTCTAGTCTTGTCTGTCTAGTCTTCTCTGTCTAGTCTTGTCTGTCTAGTCTGGTCTGTCTAGTCTTGTCTGTCTAGTCTTGTCTGTCTAGTCTTGCCTGTCTAGTCTTGTCTGTCTAGCCTTGTCTGTCTAGTCTTGTCTGTCTAGTCTTGTCTGTCTAGTCTTGTCTGTCTAGTCTTGTCTGTCTAGTCTTGTCTGTCTAGTCTTGTCTGTCTAGTCTTGTCTGTCTAGTCTTGTCTGTCTAGTCTTGTCTGTCTAGTCTTGTCTGTCTAGTCTTGTCTGTCTAGTCTTGTCTGTCTAGTCTTGTCTGTCTAGTCTTGTCTGTCTAGTCTTGTCTGTCTAGTCTTGTCTGTCTACTCTTGTCTGTCTAGTCTTGTCTGTCTAGTCTTGTCTGTCTAGTCTTGTCTGTCGAGTCTTGTCTGTCTAGTCTTGTCTGTCTAGTCTTGTCTGTCTAGTCTTGTCTGTCTAGTCTTGCCTGTCTAGTCTTGTCTGTCTAGTCTTGTCTGTCTAGTCTTGTCTGTCTAGTCTTGTCTGTCTAGTCTTGTCTGTCTAGTCTTGTCTGTCTTGTCTTGTCTGTCTAGTCTTGTCTGTCTAGTCTTGTCTGTCTAGTCTTGTCTGTCTAGTCTTGTCTGCCTAGTCTTGTCTGTCTAGTCTTGTCTGTCTAGTCTTGTCTGTCTAGTCTTGTCTGTCTAGTCTTGTCTGTCTAGTCTTGTCTGTCTAGTCTGGTCTGTCTAGTCTTGTCTGTCTAGTCTTGTCTGTCTAGTCTTGCCTGTCTAGTCTTGTCTGTCTAGTCTTGTCTGTCTAGTCTTGTCTGTCTAGGCTTGTCTGTCTAGTCTTGTCTGTCTAGTCTTGTCTGTCTAGTCTTGTCTGCCTAGTCTTGTCTGCCTAGTCTTGTCTGTCTAGTCTTGTCTGTCTAGTCTTGTCTGTCTAGTCTTGTCTGTCTAGTCTTGTCTGTCTAGTCTTGTCTGCCTAGTCTTGTCTGCCTAGTCTTGTCTGTCTAGTCTTGTCTGTCTAGTCTTGTCTGCCTAGTCTTGTCTGTCTAGGCTTGTCTGTCTAGTCTTGTCTCTCTAGTCTTTTGTGTCCAGTCTTGTCTGTCTAGTCTTGTCTGTCTAGTCTTGTCTGTCTAGTCTTGTCTGTCTAGTCTTGTCTGTCTAGTCTTGTCTGTCTAGTCTTGTCTGTCTAGTCTTGTCTGCCTAGTCTTGTCTGTCTAGTCTTATCTGTCTAGTCTTGTCTGTCTAGTCTTGTCTGTCTAGTCTTGTCTGTCTAGTCTTGTCTGTCTAGTCTTGTCTGTCTAGTCTTGTCTGTCTAGTCTTGTCTGTCTAGTCTTGTCTGTCTAGTCTTGTCTGTCTAGTCTTGTCTGTCTAGTCTTGTCTGTCTAGTCTTGTCTGTCTAGTCTTGTCTGTCTAGTCTTGTCTGTCTAGTCTTGTCTGTCTAGTCTTGTCTGTCTAGTCTTGTCTGTCTAGTCTTGTCTGTCTAGTCTTGTCTGTCTAGTCTTGTCTGTCTAGTCTTGTCTGTCTAGTCTTGTCTGTCTAGTCTTGTCTGTCTAGTCTTGTCTGTCTAGTCTTGTCTGTCTAGTCTTGTCTGTCTAGTCTTGTCTGTCTAGTCTTGTCTGTCTAGTCTTGTCTGTCTAGTCTTGTCTGTCTAGTCTTGTCTGTCTAGTCTTGTCTGTCTAGTCTTGTCTGTCTAGTCTTGTCTGTCTAGTCTTGTCTGTCTAGTCTTGTCTGTCTAGTCTTGTCTGTCTAGTCTTGTCTGTCTAGTCTTGTCTGTCTAGTCTTGTCTGTCTAGTCTTGTCTGTCTAGTCTTGTCTGTCTAGTCTTGTCTGTCTAGTCTTGTCTGTCTAGTCTTGTCTGTCTAGTCTTGTCTGTCTAGTCTTGTCTGTCTAGTCTTGTCTGTCTAGTCTTGTCTGTCTAGTCTTGTCTGTCTAGTCTTGTCTGTCTAGTCTTGTCTGTCTAGTCTTGTCTGTCTAGTCTTGTCTGTCTAGTCTTGTCTGTCTAGTCTTGTCTGTCTAGTCTTGTCTGTCTAGTCTTGTCTGTCTAGTCTTGTCTGTCTAGTCTTGTCTGTCTAGTCTTGTCTGTCTAGTCTTGTCTGTCTAGTCTTGTCTGTCTAGTCTTGTCTGTCTAGTCTTGTCTGTCTAGTCTTGTCTGTCTAGTCTTGTCTGTCTAGTCTTGTCTGTCTAGTCTTGTCTGTCTAGTCTTGTCTGTCTAGTCTTGTCTGTCTAGTCTTGTCTGTCTAGTCTTGTCTGTCTAGTCTTGTCTGTCTAGTCTTGTCTGTCTAGTCTTGTCTGTCTAGTCTTGTCTGTCTAGTCTTGTCTGTCTAGTCTTGTCTGTCTAGTCTTGTCTGTCTAGTCTTGTCTGTCTAGTCTTGTCTGTCTAGTCTTGTCTGTCTAGTCTTGTCTGTCTAGTCTTGTCTGTCTAGTCTTGTCTGTCTAGTCTTGTCTGTCTAGTCTTGTCTGTCTAGTCTTGTCTGTCTAGTCTTGTCTGTCTAGTCTTGTCTGTCTAGTCTTGTCTGTCTAGTCTTGTCTGTCTAGTCTTGTCTGTCTAGTCTTGTCTGTCTAGTCTTGTCTGTCTAGTCTTGTCTGTCTAGTCTTGTCTGTCTAGTCTTGTCTGTCTAGTCTTGTCTGTCTAGTCTTGTCTGTCTAGTCTTGTCTGTCTAGTCTTGTCTGTCTAGTCTTGTCTGTCTAGTCTTGTCTGTCTAGTCTTGTCTGTCTAGTCTTGTCTGTCTAGTCTTGTCTGTCTAGTCTTGTCTGTCTAGTCTTGTCTGTCTAGTCTTGTCTGTCTAGTCTTGTCTGTCTAGTCTTGTCTGTCTAGTCTTGTCTGTCTAGTCTTGTCTGTCTAGTCTTGTCTGTCTAGTCTTGTCTGTCTAGTCTTGTCTGTCTAGTCTTGTCTGTCTAGTCTTGTCTGTCTAGTCTTGTCTGTCTAGTCTTGTCTGTCTAGTCTTGTCTGTCTAGTCTTGTCTGTCTAGTCTTGTCTGTCTAGTCTTGTCTGTCTAGTCTTGTCTGTCTAGTCTTGTCTGTCTAGTCTTGTCTGTCTAGTCTTGTCTGTCTAGTCTTGTCTGTCTAGTCTTGTCTGTCTAGTCTTGTCTGTCTAGTCTTGTCTGTCTAGTCTTGTCTGTCTAGTCTTGTCTGTCTAGTCTTGTCTGTCTAGTCTTGTCTGTCTAGTCTTGTCTGTCTAGTCTTGTCTGTCTAGTCTTGTCTGTCTAGTCTTGTCTGTCTAGTCTTGTCTGTCTAGTCTTGTCTGTCTAGTCTTGTCTGTCTAGTCTTGTCTGTCTAGTCTTGTCTGTCTAGTCTTGTCTGTCTAGTCTTGTCTGTCTAGTCTTGTCTGTCTAGTCTTGTCTGTCTAGTCTTGTCTGTCTAGTCTTGTCTGTCTAGTCTTGTCTGTCTAGTCTTGTCTGTCTAGTCTTGTCTGTCTAGTCTTGTCTGTCTAGTCTTGTCTGTCTAGTCTTGTCTGTCTAGTCTTGTCTGTCTAGTCTTGTCTGTCTAGTCTTGTCTGTCTAGTCTTGTCTGTCTAGTCTTGTCTGTCTAGTCTTGTCTGTCTAGTCTTGTCTGTCTAGTCTTGTCTGTCTAGTCTTGTCTGTCTAGTCTTGTCTGTCTAGTCTTGTCTGTCTAGTCTTGTCTGTCTAGTCTTGTCTGTCTAGTCTTGTCTGTCTAGTCTTGTCTGTCTAGTCTTGTCTGTCTAGTCTTGTCTGTCTAGTCTTGTCTGTCTAGTCTTGTCTGTCTAGTCTTGTCTGTCTAGTCTTGTCTGTCTAGTCTTGTCTGTCTAGTCTTGTCTGTCTAGTCTTGTCTGTCTAGTCTTGTCTGTCTAGTCTTGTCTGTCTAGTCTTGTCTGTCTAGTCTTGTCTGTCTAGTCTTGTCTGTCTAGTCTTGTCTGTCTAGTCTTGTCTGTCTAGTCTTGTCTGTCTAGTCTTGTCTGTCTAGTCTTGTCTGTCTAGTCTTGTCTGTCTAGTCTTGTCTGTCTAGTCTTGTCTGTCTAGTCTTGTCTGTCTAGTCTTGTCTGTCTAGTCTTGTCTGTCTAGTCTTGTCTGTCTAGTCTTGTCTGTCTAGTCTTGTCTGTCTAGTCTTGTCTGTCTAGTCTTGTCTGTCTAGTCTTGTCTGTCTAGTCTTGTCTGTCTAGTCTTGTCTGTCTAGTCTTGTCTGTCTAGTCTTGTCTGTCTAGTCTTGTCTGTCTAGTCTTGTCTGTCTAGTCTTGTCTGTCTAGTCTTGTCTGTCTAGTCTTGTCTGTCTAGTCTTGTCTGTCTAGTCTTGTCTGTCTAGTCTTGTCTGTCTAGTCTTGTCTGTCTAGTCTTGTCTGTCTAGTCTTGTCTGTCTAGTCTTGTCTGTCTAGTCTTGTCTGTCTAGTCTTGTCTGTCTAGTCTTGTCTGTCTAGTCTTGTCTGTCTAGTCTTGTCTGTCTAGTCTTGTCTGTCTAGTCTTGTCTGTCTAGTCTTGTCTGTCTAGTCTTGTCTGTCTAGTCTTGTCTGTCTAGTCTTGTCTGTCTAGTCTTGTCTGTCTAGTCTTGTCTGTCTAGTCTTGTCTGTCTAGTCTTGTCTGTCTAGTCTTGTCTGTCTAGTCTTGTCTGTCTAGTCTTGTCTGTCTAGTCTTGTCTGTCTAGTCTTGTCTGTCTAGTCTTGTCTGTCTAGTCTTGTCTGTCTAGTCTTGTCTGTCTAGTCTTGTCTGTCTAGTCTTGTCTGTCTAGTCTTGTCTGTCTAGTCTTGTCTGTCTAGTCTTGTCTGTCTAGTCTTGTCTGTCTAGTCTTGTCTGTCTAGTCTTGTCTGTCTAGTCTTGTCTGTCTAGTCTTGTCTGTCTAGTCTTGTCTGTCTAGTCTTGTCTGTCTAGTCTTGTCTGTCTAGTCTTGTCTGTCTAGTCTTGTCTGTCTAGTCTTGTCTGTCTAGTCTTGTCTGTCTAGTCTTGTCTGTCTAGTCTTGTCTGTCTAGTCTTGTCTGTCTAGTCTTGTCTGTCTAGTCTTGTCTGTCTAGTCTTGTCTGTCTAGTCTTGTCTGTCTAGTCTTGTCTGTCTAGTCTTGTCTGTCTAGTCTTGTCTGTCTAGTCTTGTCTGTCTAGTCTTGTCTGTCTAGTCTTGTCTGTCTAGTCTTGTCTGTCTAGTCTTGTCTGTCTAGTCTTGTCTGTCTAGTCTTGTCTGTCTAGTCTTGTCTGTCTAGTCTTGTCTGTCTAGTCTTGTCTGTCTAGTCTTGTCTGTCTAGTCTTGTCTGTCTAGTCTTGTCTGTCTAGTCTTGTCTGTCTAGTCTTGTCTGTCTAGTCTTGTCTGTCTAGTCTTGTCTGTCTAGTCTTGTCTGTCTAGTCTTGTCTGTCTAGTCTTGTCTGTCTAGTCTTGTCTGTCTAGTCTTGTCTGTCTAGTCTTGTCTGTCTAGTCTTGTCTGTCTAGTCTTGTCTGTCTAGTCTTGTCTGTCTAGTCTTGTCTGTCTAGTCTTGTCTGTCTAGTCTTGTCTGTCTAGTCTTGTCTGTCTAGTCTTGTCTGTCTAGTCTTGTCTGTCTAGTCTTGTCTGTCTAGTCTTGTCTGTCTAGTCTTGTCTGTCTAGTCTTGTCTGTCTAGTCTTGTCTGTCTAGTCTTGTCTGTCTAGTCTTGTCTGTCTAGTCTTGTCTGTCTAGTCTTGTCTGTCTAGTCTTGTCTGTCTAGTCTTGTCTGTCTAGTCTTGTCTGTCTAGTCTTGTCTGTCTAGTCTTGTCTGTCTAGTCTTGTCTGTCTAGTCTTGTCTGTCTAGTCTTGTCTGTCTAGTCTTGTCTGTCTAGTCTTGTCTGTCTAGTCTTGTCTGTCTAGTCTTGTCTGTCTAGTCTTGTCTGTCTAGTCTTGTCTGTCTAGTCTTGTCTGTCTAGTCTTGTCTGTCTAGTCTTGTCTGTCTAGTCTTGTCTGTCTAGTCTTGTCTGTCTAGTCTTGTCTGTCTAGTCTTGTCTGTCTAGTCTTGTCTGTCTAGTCTTGTCTGTCTAGTCTTGTCTGTCTAGTCTTGTCTGTCTAGTCTTGTCTGTCTAGTCTTGTCTGTCTAGTCTTGTCTGTCTAGTCTTGTCTGTCTAGTCTTGTCTGTCTAGTCTTGTCTGTCTAGTCTTGTCTGTCTAGTCTTGTCTAGTAGTCTTGTCTGTCTAGTCTTGTCTGTCTAGTCTTGTCTGTCTAGTCTTGTCTGTCTAGTCTTGTCTGTCTAGTCTTGTCTGTCTAGTCTTGTCTGTCTAGTCTTGTCTGTCTAGTCTTGTCTGTCTAGTCTTGTCTGTCTAGTCTTGTCTGTCTAGTCTTGTCTGTCTAGTCTTGTCTGTCTAGTCTTGTCTGTCTAGTCTTGTCTGTCTAGTCTTGTCTGTCTAGTCTTGTCTGTCTAGTCTTGTCTGTCTAGTCTTGTCTGTCTAGTCTTGTCTGTCTAGTCTTGTCTGTCTAGTCTTGTCTGTCTAGTCTTGTCTGTCTAGTCTTGTCTGTCTCGTCTTGTCTGTCTAGTCTTGTCTGTCTAGTCTTGTCTGTCTAGTCTTGTCTGTCTAGTCTTGTCTGTCTAGTCTTGTCTGTCTAGTCTTGTCTGTCTAGTCTTGTCTGTCTAGTCTTGTCTGTCTAGTCTTGTCTGTCTAGTCATGTCTGTTAGTCTTGTCTGTCTCAGTCTTGGTCTGTCTAGTCTTGTCTGTCTAGTCTTGTCTGTCTAGTCTTGTCTGTCTAGTCTTGTCTGTCTAGTCTTGTCTGTCTAGTCTTGTCTGTCTAGTCTTGTCTGTCTAGTCTTGTCTGTCTAGTCTTGTCTGTCTAGTCTTGTCTGTCTAGTCTTGTCTGTCTAGTCTTGTCTGTCTAGTCTTGTCTGTCTAGTCTTGTCTGTCTAGTCTTGTCTGTCTAGTCTTGTCTGTCTAGTCTTGTCTGTCTAGTCTTGTCTGTCTAGTCTTGTCTGTCTAGTCTTGTCTGTCTAGTCTTGTCTGTCTAGTCTTGTCTGTCTAGTCTTGTCTGTCTAGTCTTGTCTGTCTAGTCTTGTCTGTCTAGTCTTGTCTGTCTAGTCTTGTCTGTCTAGTCTTGTCTGTCTAGTCTTGTCTGTCTAGTCTTGTCTGTCTAGTCTTGTCTGTCTAGTCTTGTCTGTCTAGTCTTGTCTGTCTAGTCTTGTCTGTCTAGTCTTGTCTGTCTAGTCTTGTCTGTCTAGTCTTGTCTGTCTAGTCTTGTCTGTCTAGTCTTGTCTGTCTAGTCTTGTCTGTCTAGTCTTGTCTGTCTAGTCTTGTCTGTCTAGTCTTGTCTGTCTAGTCTTGTCTGTCTAGTCTTGTCTGTCTAGTCTTGTCTGTCTAGTCTTGTCTGTCTAGTCTTGTCTGTCTAGTCTTGTCTGTCTAGTCTTGTCTGTCTAGTCTTGTCTGTCTAGTCTTGTCTGTCTAGTCTTGTCTGTCTAGTCTTGTCTGTCTAGTCTTGTCTGTCTAGTCTTGTCTGTCTAGTCTTGTCTGTCTAGTCTTGTCTGTCTAGTCTTGTCTGTCTAGTCTTGTCTGTCTAGTCTTGTCTGTCTAGTCTTGTCTGTCTAGTCTTGTCTGTCTAGTCTTGTCTGTCTAGTCTTGTCTGTCTAGTCTTGTCTGTCTAGTCTTGTCTGTCTAGTCTTGTCTGTCTAGTCTTGTCTGTCTAGTCTTGTCTGTCTAGTCTTGTCTGTCTAGTCTTGTCTGTCTAGTCTTGTCTGTCTAGTCTTGTCTGTCTAGTCTTGTCTGTCTAGTCTTGTCTGTCTAGTCTTGTCTGTCTAGTCTTGTCTGTCTAGTCTTGTCTGTCTAGTCTTGTCTGTCTAGTCTTGTCTGTCTAGTCTTGTCTGTCTAGTCTTGTCTGTCTAGTCTTGTCTGTCTAGTCTTGTCTGTCTAGTCTTGTCTGTCTAGTCTTGTCTGTCTAGTCTTGTCTGTCTAGTCTTGTCTGTCTAGTCTTGTCTGTCTAGTCTTGTCTGTCTAGTCTTGTCTGTCTAGTCTTGTCTGTCTAGTCTTGTCTGTCTAGTCTTGTCTGTCTAGTCTTGTCTGTCTAGTCTTGTCTGTCTAGTCTTGTCTGTCTAGTCTTGTCTGTCTAGTCTTGTCTGTCTAGTCTTGTCTGTCTAGTCTTGTCTGTCTAGTCTTGTCTGTCTAGTCTTGTCTGTCTAGTCTTGTCTGTCTAGTCTTGTCTGTCTAGTCTTGTCTGTCTAGTCTTGTCTGTCTAGTCTTGTCTGTCTAGTCTTGTCTGTCTAGTCTTGTCTGTCTAGTCTTGTCTGTCTAGTCTTGTCTGTCTAGTCTTGTCTGTCTAGTCTTGTCTGTCTAGTCTTGTCTGTCTAGTCTTGTCTGTCTAGTCTTGTCTGTCTAGTCTTGTCTGTCTAGTCTTGTCTGTCTAGTCTTGTCTGTCTAGTCTTGTCTGTCTAGTCTTGTCTGTCTAGTCTTGTCTGTCTAGTCTTGTCTGTCTAGTCTTGTCTGTCTAGTCTTGTCTGTCTAGTCTTGTCTGTCTAGTCTTGTCTGTCTAGTCTTGTCTGTCTAGTCTTGTCTGTCTAGTCTTGTCTGTCTAGTCTTGTCTGTCTAGTCTTGTCTGTCTAGTCTTGTCTGTCTAGTCTTGTCTGTCTAGTCTTGTCTGTCTAGTCTTGTCTGTCTAGTCTTGTCTGTCTAGTCTTGTCTGTCTAGTCTTGTCTGTCTAGTCTTGTCTGTCTAGTCTTGTCTGTCTAGTCTTGTCTGTCTAGTCTTGTCTGTCTAGTCTTGTCTGTCTAGTCTTGTCTGTCTAGTCTTGTCTGTCTAGTCTTGTCTGTCTAGTCTTGTCTGTCTAGTCTTGTCTGTCTAGTCTTGTCTGTCTAGTCTTGTCTGTCTAGTCTTGTCTGTCTAGTCTTGTCTGTCTAGTCTTGTCTGTCTAGTCTTGTCTGTCTAGTCTTGTCTGTCTAGTCTTGTCTGTCTAGTCTTGTCTGTCTAGTCTTGTCTGTCTAGTCTTGTCTGTCTAGTCTTGT
Organism: Phosphuga atrata; assembly: GCA_944588485.1. Taxonomy (NCBI): domain Eukaryota; kingdom Metazoa; phylum Arthropoda; class Insecta; order Coleoptera; family Silphidae; genus Phosphuga; species Phosphuga atrata. The sequence goes on along the minus strand of OX155899.1, from coordinate 17,625,246 downwards.
CTGTCTAGTCTTGTCTGTCTAGTCTTGTCTGTCTAGTCTTGTCTGTCTAGTCTTGTCTGTCTAGTCTTGTCTGTCTAGTCTTGTCTGTCTAGTCTTGTCTGTCTAGTCTTGTCTGTCTAGTCTTGTCTGTCTAGTCTTGTCTGTCTAGTCTTGTCTGTCTAGTCTTGTCTGTCTAGTCTTGTCTGTCTAGTCTTGTCTGTCTAGTCTTGTCTGTCTAGTCTTGTCTGTCTAGTCTTGTCTGTCTAGTCTTGTCTGTCTAGTCTTGTCTGTCTAGTCTTGTCTGTCTAGTCTTGTCTGTCTAGTCTTGTCTGTCTAGTCTTGTCTGTCTAGTCTTGTCTGTCTAGTCTTGTCTGTCTAGTCTTGTCTGTCTAGTCTTGTCTGTCTAGTCTTGTCTGTCTAGTCTTGTCTGTCTAGTCTTGTCTGTCTAGTCTTGTCTGTCTAGTCTTGTCTGTCTAGTCTTGTCTGTCTAGTCTTGTCTGTCTAGTCTTGTCTGTCTAGTCTTGTCTGTCTAGTCTTGTCTGTCTAGTCTTGTCTGTCTAGTCTTGTCTGTCTAGTCTTGTCTGTCTAGTCTTGTCTGTCTAGTCTTGTCTGTCTAGTCTTGTCTGTCTAGTCTTGTCTGTCTAGTCTTGTCTGTCTAGTCTTGTCTGTCTAGTCTTGTCTGTCTAGTCTTGTCTGTCTAGTCTTGTCTGTCTAGTCTTGTCTGTCTAGTCTTGTCTGTCTAGTCTTGTCTGTCTAGTCTTGTCTGTCTAGTCTTGTCTGTCTAGTCTTGTCTGTCTAGTCTTGTCTGTCTAGTCTTGTCTGTCTAGTCTTGTCTGTCTAGTCTTGTCTGTCTAGTCTTGTCTGTCTAGTCTTGTCTGTCTAGTCTTGTCTGTCTAGTCTTGTCTGTCTAGTCTTGTCTGTCTAGTCTTGTCTGTCTAGTCTTGTCTGTCTAGTCTTGTCTGTCTAGTCTTGTCTGTCTAGTCTTGTCTGTCTAGTCTTGTCTGTCTAGTCTTGTCTGTCTAGTCTTGTCTGTCTAGTCTTGTCTGTCTAGTCTTGTCTGTCTAGTCTTGTCTGTCTAGTCTTGTCTGTCTAGTCTTGTCTGTCTAGTCTTGTCTGTCTAGTCTTGTCTGTCTAGTCTTGTCTGTCTAGTCTTGTCTGTCTAGTCTTGTCTGTCTAGTCTTGTCTGTCTAGTCTTGTCTGTCTAGTCTTGTCTGTCTAGTCTTGTCTGTCTAGTCTTGTCTGTCTAGTCTTGTCTGTCTAGTCTTGTCTGTCTAGTCTTGTCTGTCTAGTCTTGTCTGTCTAGTCTTGTCTGTCTAGTCTTGTCTGTCTAGTCTTGTCTGTCTAGTCTTGTCTGTCTAGTCTTGTCTGTCTAGTCTTGTCTGTCTAGTCTTGTCTGTCTAGTCTTGTCTGTCTAGTCTTGTCTGTCTAGTCTTGTCTGTCTAGTCTTGTCTGTCTAGTCTTGTCTGTCTAGTCTTGTCTGTCTAGTCTTGTCTGTCTAGTCTTGTCTGTCTAGTCTTGTCTGTCTAGTCTTGTCTGTCTAGTCTTGTCTGTCTAGTCTTGTCTGTCTAGTCTTGTCTGTCTAGTCTTGTCTGTCTAGTCTTGTCTGTCTAGTCTTGTCTGTCTAGTCTTGTCTGTCTAGTCTTGTCTGTCTAGTCTTGTCTGTCTAGTCTTGTCTGTCTAGTCTTGTCTGTCTAGTCTTGTCTGTCTAGTCTTGTCTGTCTAGTCTTGTCTGTCTAGTCTTGTCTGTCTAGTCTTGTCTGTCTAGTCTTGTCTGTCTAGTCTTGTCTGTCTAGTCTTGTCTGTCTAGTCTTGTCTGTCTAGTCTTGTCTGTCTAGTCTTGTCTGTCTAGTCTTGTCTGTCTAGTCTTGTCTGTCTAGTCTTGTCTGTCTAGTCTTGTCTGTCTAGTCTTGTCTGTCTAGTCTTGTCTGTCTAGTCTTGTCTGTCTAGTCTTGTCTGTCTAGTCTTGTCTGTCTAGTCTTGTCTGTCTAGTCTTGTCTGTCTAGTCTTGTCTGTCTAGTCTTGTCTGTCTAGTCTTGTCTGTCTAGTCTTGTCTGTCTAGTCTTGTCTGTCTAGTCTTGTCTGTCTAGTCTTGTCTGTCTAGTCTTGTCTGTCTAGTCTTGTCTGTCTAGTCTTGTCTGTCTAGTCTTGTCTGTCTAGTCTTGTCTGTCTAGTCTTGTCTGTCTAGTCTTGTCTGTCTAGTCTTGTCTGTCTAGTCTTGTCTGTCTAGTCTTGTCTGTCTAGTCTTGTCTGTCTAGTCTTGTCTGTCTAGTCTTGTCTGTCTAGTCTTGTCTGTCTAGTCTTGTCTGTCTAGTCTTGTCTGTCTAGTCTTGTCTGTCTAGTCTTGTCTGTCTAGTCTTGTCTGTCTAGTCTTGTCTGTCTAGTCTTGTCTGTCTAGTCTTGTCTGTCTAGTCTTGTCTGTCTAGTCTTGTCTGTCTAGTCTTGTCTGTCTAGTCTTGTCTGTCTAGTCTTGTCTGTCTAGTCTTGTCTGTCTAGTCTTGTCTGTCTAGTCTTGTCTGTCTAGTCTTGTCTGTCTAGTCTTGTCTGTCTAGTCTTGTCTGTCTAGTCTTGTCTGTCTAGTCTTGTCTGTCTAGTCTTGTCTGTCTAGTCTTGTCTGTCTAGTCTTGTCTGTCTAGTCTTGTCTGTCTAGTCTTGTCTGTCTAGTCTTGTCTGTCTAGTCTTGTCTGTCTAGTCTTGTCTGTCTAGTCTTGTCTGTCTAGTCTTGTCTGTCTAGTCTTGTCTGTCTAGTCTTGTCTGTCTAGTCTTGTCTGTCTAGTCTTGTCTGTCTAGTCTTGTCTGTCTAGTCTTGTCTGTCTAGTCTTGTCTGTCTAGTCTTGTCTGTCTAGTCTTGTCTGTCTAGTCTTGTCTGTCTAGTCTTGTCTGTCTAGTCTTGTCTGTCTAGTCTTGTCTGTCTAGTCTTGTCTGTCTAGTCTTGTCTGTCTAGTCTTGTCTGTCTAGTCTTGTCTGTCTAGTCTTGTCTGTCTAGTCTTGTCTGTCTAGTCTTGTCTGTCTAGTCTTGTCTGTCTAGTCTTGTCTGTCTAGTCTTGTCTGTCTAGTCTTGTCTGTCTAGTCTTGTCTGTCTAGTCTTGTCTGTCTAGTCTTGTCTGTCTAGTCTTGTCTGTCTAGTCTTGTCTGTCTAGTCTTGTCTGTCTAGTCTTGTCTGTCTAGTCTTGTCTGTCTAGTCTTGTCTGTCTAGTCTTGTCTGTCTAGTCTTGTCTGTCTAGTCTTGTCTGTCTAGTCTTGTCTGTCTAGTCTTGTCTGTCTAGTCTTGTCTGTCTAGTCTTGTCTGTCTAGTCTTGTCTGTCTAGTCTTGTCTGTCTAGTCTTGTCTGTCTAGTCTTGTCTGTCTAGTCTTGTCTGTCTAGTCTTGTCTGTCTAGTCTTGTCTGTCTAGTCTTGTCTGTCTAGTCTTGTCTGTCTAGTCTTGTCTGTCTAGTCTTGTCTGTCTAGTCTTGTCTGTCTAGTCTTGTCTGTCTAGTCTTGTCTGTCTAGTCTTGTCTGTCTAGTCTTGTCTGTCTAGTCTTGTCTGTCTAGTCTTGTCTGTCTAGTCTTGTCTGTCTAGTCTTGTCTGTCTAGTCTTGTCTGTCTAGTCTTGTCTGTCTAGTCTTGTCTGTCTAGTCTTGTCTGTCTAGTCTTGTCTGTCTAGTCTTGTCTGTCTAGTCTTGTCTGTCTAGTCTTGTCTGTCTAGTCTTGTCTGTCTAGTCTTGTCTGTCTAGTCTTGTCTGTCTAGTCTTGTCTGTCTAGTCTTGTCTGTCTAGTCTTGTCTGTCTAGTCTTGTCTGTCTAGTCTTGTCTGTCTAGTCTTGTCTGTCTAGTCTTGTCTGTCTAGTCTTGTCTGTCTAGTCTTGTCTGTCTAGTCTTGTCTGTCTAGTCTTGTCTGTCTAGTCTTGTCTGTCTAGTCTTGTCTGTCTAGTCTTGTCTGTCTAGTCTTGTCTGTCTAGTCTTGTCTGTCTAGTCTTGTCTGTCTAGTCTTGTCTGTCTAGTCTTGTCTGTCTAGTCTTGTCTGTCTAGTCTTGTCTGTCTAGTCTTGTCTGTCTAGTCTTGTCTGTCTAGTCTTGTCTGTCTAGTCTTGTCTGTCTAGTCTTGTCTGTCTAGTCTTGTCTGTCTAGTCTTGTCTGTCTAGTCTTGTCTGTCTAGTCTTGTCTGTCTAGTCTTGTCTGTCTAGTCTTGTCTGTCTAGTCTTGTCTGTCTAGTCTTGTCTGTCTAGTCTTGTCTGTCTAGTCTTGTCTGTCTAGTCTTGTCTGTCTAGTCTTGTCTGTCTAGTCTTGTCTGTCTAGTCTTGTCTGTCTAGTCTTGTCTGTCTAGTCTTGTCTGTCTAGTCTTGTCTGTCTAGTCTTGTCTGTCTAGTCTTGTCTGTCTAGTCTTGTCTGTCTAGTCTTGTCTGTCTAGTCTTGTCTGTCTAGTCTTGTCTGTCTAGTCTTGTCTGTCTAGTCTTGTCTGTCTAGTCTTGTCTGTCTAGTCTTGTCTGTCTAGTCTTGTCTGTCTAGTCTTGTCTGTCTAGTCTTGTCTGTCTAGTCTTGTCTGTCTAGTCTTGTCTGTCTAGTCTTGTCTGTCTAGTCTTGTCTGTCTAGTCTTGTCTGTCTAGTCTTGTCTGTCTAGTCTTGTCTGTCTAGTCTTGTCTGTCTAGTCTTGTCTGTCTAGTCTTGTCTGTCTAGTCTTGTCTGTCTAGTCTTGTCTGTCTAGTCTTGTCTGTCTAGTCTTGTCTGTCTAGTCTTGTCTGTCTAGTCTTGTCTGTCTAGTCTTGTCTGTCTAGTCTTGTCTGTCTAGTCTTGTCTGTCTAGTCTTGTCTGTCTAGTCTTGTCTGTCTAGTCTTGTCTGTCTAGTCTTGTCTGTCTAGTCTTGTCTGTCTAGTCTTGTCTGTCTAGTCTTGTCTGTCTAGTCTTGTCTGTCTAGTCTTGTCTGTCTAGTCTTGTCTGTCTAGTCTTGTCTGTCTAGTCTTGTCTGTCTAGTCTTGTCTGTCTAGTCTTGTCTGTCTAGTCTTGTCTGTCTAGTCTTGTCTGTCTAGTCTTGTCTGTCTAGTCTTGTCTGTCTAGTCTTGTCTGTCTAGTCTTGTCTGTCTAGTCTTGTCTGTCTAGTCTTGTCTGTCTAGTCTTGTCTGTCTAGTCTTGTCTGTCTAGTCTTGTCTGTCTAGTCTTGTCTGTCTAGTCTTGTCTGTCTAGTCTTGTCTGTCTAGTCTTGTCTGTCTAGTCTTGTCTGTCTAGTCTTGTCTGTCTAGTCTTGTCTGTCTAGTCTTGTCTGTCTAGTCTTGTCTGTCTAGTCTTGTCTGTCTAGTCTTGTCTGTCTAGTCTTGTCTGTCTAGTCTTGTCTGTCTAGTCTTGTCTGTCTAGTCTTGTCTGTCTAGTCTTGTCTGTCTAGTCTTGTCTGTCTAGTCTTGTCTGTCTAGTCTTGTCTGTCTAGTCTTGTCTGTCTAGTCTTGTCTGTCTAGTCTTGTCTGTCTAGTCTTGTCTGTCTAGTCTTGTCTGTCTAGTCTTGTCTGTCTAGTCTTGTCTGTCTAGTCTTGTCTGTCTAGTCTTGTCTGTCTAGTCTTGTCTGTCTAGTCTTGTCTGTCTAGTCTTGTCTGTCTAGTCTTGTCTGTCTAGTCTTGTCTGTCTAGTCTTGTCTGTCTAGTCTTGTCTGTCTAGTCTTGTCTGTCTAGTCTTGTCTGTCTAGTCTTGTCTGTCTAGTCTTGTCTGTCTAGTCTTGTCTGTCTAGTCTTGTCTGTCTAGTCTTGTCTGTCTAGTCTTGTCTGTCTAGTCTTGTCTGTCTAGTCTTGTCTGTCTAGTCTTGTCTGTCTAGTCTTGTCTGTCTAGTCTTGTCTGTCTAGTCTTGTCTGTCTAGTCTTGTCTGTCTAGTCTTGTCTGTCTAGTCTTGTCTGTCTAGTCTTGTCTGTCTAGTCTTGTCTGTCTAGTCTTGTCTGTCTAGTCTTGTCTGTCTAGTCTTGTCTGTCTAGTCTTGTCTGTCTAGTCTTGTCTGTCTAGTCTTGTCTGTCTAGTCTTGTCTGTCTAGTCTTGTCTGTCTAGTCTTGTCTGTCTAGTCTTGTCTGTCTAGTCTTGTCTGTCTAGTCTTGTCTGTCTAGTCTTGTCTGTCTAGTCTTGTCTGTCTAGTCTTGTCTGTCTAGTCTTGTCTGTCTAGTCTTGTCTGTCTAGTCTTGTCTGTCTAGTCTTGTCTGTCTAGTCTTGTCTGTCTAGTCTTGTCTGTCTAGTCTTGTCTGTCTAGTCTTGTCTGTCTAGTCTTGTCTGTCTAGTCTTGTCTTCTAGTCTAGTCTATCTAGTCTTGTCTGTCTAGTCTTGTCTGTCTAGTTATGTCTGTCTTGTCTTGTCTGTCTAGTCTTGTCTGTCTAGTCTTGTCTGTCTAGTCTTGTCTGTCTAGTCTTGTCTGTCTAGTCTTGTCTGTCTAGTCTTGTCTGTCTAGTCTTGTCTGTCTAGTCTTGTCTGTCTAGTCTTGTCTGTCTAGTCTTGTCTGTCTAGTCTTGTCTGTCTAGTCTTGTCTGTCTAGTCTTGTCTGTCTAGTCTTGTCTGTCTAGTCTTGTCTGTCTAGTCTTGTCTGTCTAGTCTTGTCTGTCTAGTCTTGTCTGTCTAGTCTTGTCTGTCTAGTCTTGTCTGTCTAGTCTTGTCTGTCTAGTCTTGTCTGTCTAGTCTTGTCTGTCTAGTCTTGTCTGTCTAGTCTTGTCTGTCTAGTCTTGTCTGTCTAGTCTTGTCTGTCTAGTCTTGTCTGTCTAGTCTTGTCTGTCTAGTCTTGTCTGTCTAGTCTTGTCTGTCTAGTCTTGTCTGTCTAGTCTTGTCTGTCTAGTCTTGTCTGTCTAGTCTTGTCTGTCTAGTCTTGTCTGTCTAGTCTTGTCTGTCTAGTCTTGTCTGTCTAGTCTTGTCTGTCTAGTCTTGTCTGTCTAGTCTTGTCTGTCTAGTCTTGTCTGTCTAGTCTTGTCTGTCTAGTCTTGTCTGTCTAGTCTTGTCTGTCTAGTCTTGTCTGTCTAGTCTTGTCTGTCTAGTCTTGTCTGTCTAGTCTTGTCTGTCTAGTCTTGTCTGTCTAGTCTTGTCTGTCTAGTCTTGTCTGTCTAGTCTTGTCTGTCTAGTCTTGTCTGTCTAGTCTTGTCTGTCTAGTCTTGTCTGTCTAGTCTTGTCTGTCTAGTCTTGTCTGTCTAGTCTTGTCTGTCTAGTCTTGTCTGTCTAGTCTTGTCTGTCTAGTCTTGTCTGTCTAGTCTTGTCTGTCTAGTCTTGTCTGTCTAGTCTTGTCTGTCTAGTCTTGTCTGTCTAGTCTTGTCTGTCTAGTCTTGTCTGTCTAGTCTTGTCTGTCTAGTCTTGTCTGTCTAGTCTTGTCTGTCTAGTCTTGTCTGTCTAGTCTTGTCTGTCTAGTCTTGTCTGTCTAGTCTTGTCTGTCTAGTCTTGTCTGTCTAGTCTTGTCTGTCTAGTCTTGTCTGTCTAGTCTTGTCTGTCTAGTCTTGTCTGTCTAGTCTTGTCTGTCTAGTCTTGTCTGTCTAGTCTTGTCTGTCTAGTCTTGTCTGTCTAGTCTTGTCTGTCTAGTCTTGTCTGTCTAGTCTTGTCTGTCTAGTCTTGTCTGTCTAGTCTTGTCTGTCTAGTCTTGTCTGTCTAGTCTTGTCTGTCTAGTCTTGTCTGTCTAGTCTTGTCTGTCTAGTCTTGTCTGTCTAGTCTTGTCTGTCTAGTCTTGTCTGTCTAGTCTTGTCTGTCTAGTCTTGTCTGTCTAGTCTTGTCTGTCTAGTCTTGTCTGTCTAGTCTTGTCTGTCTAGTCTTGTCTGTCTAGTCTTGTCTGTCTAGTCTTGTCTGTCTAGTCTTGTCTGTCTAGTCTTGTCTGTCTAGTCTTGTCTGTCTAGTCTTGTCTGTCTAGTCTTGTCTGTCTAGTCTTGTCTGTCTAGTCTTGTCTGTCTAGTCTTGTCTGTCTAGTCTTGTCTGTCTAGTCTTGTCTGTCTAGTCTTGTCTGTCTAGTCTTGTCTGTCTAGTCTTGTCTGTCTAGTCTTGTCTGTCTAGTCTTGTCTGTCTAGTCTTGTCTGTCTAGTCTTGTCTGTCTAGTCTTGTCTGTCTAGTCTTGTCTGTCTAGTCTTGTCTGTCTAGTCTTGTCTGTCTAGTCTTGTCTGTCTAGTCTTGTCTGTCTAGTCTTGTCTGTCTAGTCTTGTCTGTCTAGTCTTGTCTGTCTAGTCTTGTCTGTCTAGTCTTGTCTGTCTAGTCTTGTCTGTCTAGTCTTGTCTGTCTAGTCTTGTCTGTCTAGTCTTGTCTGTCTAGTCTTGTCTGTCTAGTCTTGTCTGTCTAGTCTTGTCTGTCTAGTCTTGTCTGTCTAGTCTTGTCTGTCTAGTCTTGTCTGTCTAGTCTTGTCTGTCTAGTCTTGTCTGTCTAGTCTTGTCTGTCTAGTCTTGTCTGTCTAGTCTTGTCTGTCTAGTCTTGTCTGTCTAGTCTTGTCTGTCTAGTCTTGTCTGTCTAGTCTTGTCTGTCTAGTCTTGTCTGTCTAGTCTTGTCTGTCTAGTCTTGTCTGTCTAGTCTTGTCTGTCTAGTCTTGTCTGTCTAGTCTTGTCTGTCTAGTCTTGTCTGTCTAGTCTTGTCTGTCTAGTCTTGTCTGTCTAGTCTTGTCTGTCTAGTCTTGTCTGTCTAGTCTTGTCTGTCTAGTCTTGTCTGTCTAGTCTTGTCTGTCTAGTCTTGTCTGTCTAGTCTTGTCTGTCTAGTCTTGTCTGTCTAGTCTTGTCTGTCTAGTCTTGTCTGTCTAGTCTTGTCTGTCTAGTCTTGTCTGTCTAGTCTTGTCTGTCTAGTCTTGTCTGTCTAGTCTTGTCTGTCTAGTCTTGTCTGTCTAGTCTTGTCTGTCTAGTCTTGTCTGTCTAGTCTTGTCTGTCTAGTCTTGTCTGTCTAGTCTTGTCTGTCTAGTCTTGTCTGTCTAGTCTTGTCTGTCTAGTCTTGTCTGTCTAGTCTTGTCTGTCTAGTCTTGTCTGTCTAGTCTTGTCTGTCTAGTCTTGTCTGTCTAGTCTTGTCTGTCTAGTCTTGTCTGTCTAGTCTTGTCTGTCTAGTCTTGTCTGTCTAGTCTTGTCTGTCTAGTCTTGTCTGTCTAGTCTTGTCTGTCTAGTCTTGTCTGTCTAGTCTTGTCTGTCTAGTCTTGTCTGTCTAGTCTTGTCTGTCTAGTCTTGTCTGTCTAGTCTTGTCTGTCTAGTCTTGTCTGTCTAGTCTTGTCTGTCTAGTCTTGTCTGTCTAGTCTTGTCTGTCTAGTCTTGTCTGTCTAGTCTTGTCTGTCTAGTCTTGTCTGTCTAGTCTTGTCTGTCTAGTCTTGTCTGTCTAGTCTTGTCTGTCTAGTCTTGTCTGTCTAGTCTTGTCTGTCTAGTCTTGTCTGTCTAGTCTTGTCTGTCTAGTCTTGTCTGTCTAGTCTTGTCTGTCTAGTCTTGTCTGTCTAGTCTTGTCTGTCTAGTCTTGTCTGTCTAGTCTTGTCTGTCTAGTCTTGTCTGTCTAGTCTTGTCTGTCTAGTCTTGTCTGTCTAGTCTTGTCTGTCTAGTCTTGTCTGTCTAGTCTTGTCTGTCTAGTCTTGTCTGTCTAGTCTTGTCTGTCTAGTCTTGTCTGTCTAGTCTTGTCTGTCTAGTCTTGTCTGTCTAGTCTTGTCTGTCTAGTCTTGTCTGTCTAGTCTTGTCTGTCTAGTCTTGTCTGTCTAGTCTTGTCTGTCTAGTCTTGTCTGTCTAGTCTTGTCTGTCTAGTCTTGTCTGTCTAGTCTTGTCTGTCTAGTCTTGTCTGTCTAGTCTTGTCTGTCTAGTCTTGTCTGTCTAGTCTTGTCTGTCTAGTCTTGTCTGTCTAGTCTTGTCTGTCTAGTCTTGTCTGTCTAGTCTTGTCTGTCTAGTCTTGTCTGTCTAGTCTTGTCTGTCTAGTCTTGTCTGTCTAGTCTTGTCTGTCTAGTCTTGTCTGTCTAGTCTTGTCTGTCTAGTCTTGTCTGTCTAGTCTTGTCTGTCTAGTCTTGTCTGTCTAGTCTTGTCTGTCTAGTCTTGTCTGTCTAGTCTTGTCTGTCTAGTCTTGTCTGTCTAGTCTTGTCTGTCTAGTCTTGTCTGTCTAGTCTTGTCTGTCTAGTCTTGTCTGTCTAGTCTTGTCTGTCTAGTCTTGTCTGTCTAGTCTTGTCTGTCTAGTCTTGTCTGTCTAGTCTTGTCTGTCTAGTCTTGTCTGTCTAGTCTTGTCTGTCTAGTCTTGTCTGTCTAGTCTTGTCTGTCTAGTCTTGTCTGTCTAGTCTTGTCTGTCTAGTCTTGTCTGTCTAGTCTTGTCTGTCTAGTCTTGTCTGTCTAGTCTTGTCTGTCTAGTCTTGTCTGTCTAGTCTTGTCTGTCTAGTCTTGTCTGTCTAGTCTTGTCTGTCTAGTCTTGTCTGTCTAGTCTTGTCTGTCTAGTCTTGTCTGTCTAGTCTTGTCTGTCTAGTCTTGTCTGTCTAGTCTTGTCTGTCTAGTCTTGTCTGTCTAGTCTTGTCTGTCTAGTCTTGTCTGTCTAGTCTTGTCTGTCTAGTCTTGTCTGTCTAGTCTTGTCTGTCTAGTCTTGTCTGTCTAGTCTTGTCTGTCTAGTCTTGTCTGTCTAGTCTTGTCTGTCTAGTCTTGTCTGTCTAGTCTTGTCTGTCTAGTCTTGTCTGTCTAGTCTTGTCTGTCTAGTCTTGTCTGTCTAGTCTTGTCTGTCTAGTCTTGTCTGTCTAGTCTTGTCTGTCTAGTCTTGTCTGTCTAGTCTTGTCTGTCTAGTCTTGTCTGTCTAGTCTTGTCTGTCTAGTCTTGTCTGTCTAGTCTTGTCTGTCTAGTCTTGTCTGTCTAGTCTTGTCTGTCTAGTCTTGTCTGTCTAGTCTTGTCTGTCTAGTCTTGTCTGTCTAGTCTTGTGTGTCTAGTCTTGTCTGTCTAGTCTTGTCTGTCTAGTCTTGTCTGTCTAGTCTTGTCTGTCTAGTCTTGTCTGTCTAGTCTTGTCTGTCTAGTCTTGTCTGTCTAGTCTTGTCTAGTCTAGTCTGTCTGTCTTGTCTGTCTAGTCTTGTCTGTCTAGTCTTGTCTGTCTAGTCTTGTCTGTCTAGTCTTGTCTGTCTAGTCTTGTCTGTCTAGTCTTGTCTGTCTAGTCTTGTCTGTCTAGTCTTGTCTGTCTAGTCTTGTCTGTCTAGTCTTGTCTGTCTAGTCTTGTCTGTCTAGTCTTGTCTGTCTAGTCTTGTCTGTCTAGTCTTGTCTGTCTAGTCTTGTCTGTCTAGTCTTGTCTGTCTAGTCTTGTCTGTCTAGTCTTGTCTGTCTAGTCTTGTCTGTCTAGTCTTGTCTGTCTAGTCTTGTCTGTCTAGTCTTGTCTGTCTAGTCTTGTCTGTCTAGTCTTGTCTGTCTAGTCTTGTCTGTCTAGTCTTGTCTGTCTAGTCTTGTCTGTCTAGTCTTGTCTGTCTAGTCTTGTCTGTCTAGTCTTGTCTGTCTAGTCTTGTCTGTCTAGTCTTGTCTGTCTAGTCTTGTCTGTCTAGTCTTGTCTGTCTAGTCTTGTCTGTCTAGTCTTGTCTGTCTAGTCTTGTCTGTCTAGTCTTGTCTGTCTAGTCTTGTCTGTCTAGTCTTGTCTGTCTAGTCTTGTCTGTCTAGTCTTGTCTGTCTAGTCTTGTCTGTCTAGTCTTGTCTGTCTAGTCTTGTCTGTCTAGTCTTGTCTGTCTAGTCTTGTCTGTCTAGTCTTGTCTGTCTAGTCTTGTCTGTCTAGTCTTGTCTGTCTAGTCTTGTCTGTCTAGTCTTGTCTGTCTAGTCTTGTCTGTCTAGTCTTGTCTGTCTAGTCTTGTCTGTCTAGTCTTGTCTGTCTAGTCTTGTCTGTCTAGTCTTGTCTGTCTAGTCTTGTCTGTCTAGTCTTGTCTGTCTAGTCTTGTCTGTCTAGTCTTGTCTGTCTAGTCTTGTCTGTCTAGTCTTGTCTGTCTAGTCTTGTCTGTCTAGTCTTGTCTGTCTAGTCTTGTCTGTCTAGTCTTGTCTGTCTAGTCTTGTCTGTCTAGTCTTGTCTGTCTAGTCTTGTCTGTCTAGTCTTGTCTGTCTAGTCTTGTCTGTCTAGTCTTGTCTGTCTAGTCTTGTCTGTCTAGTCTTGTCTGTCTAGTCTTGTCTGTCTAGTCTTGTCTGTCTAGTCTTGTCTGTCTAGTCTTGTCTGTCTAGTCTTGTCTGTCTAGTCTTGTCTGTCTAGTCTTGTCTGTCTAGTCTTGTCTGTCTAGTCTTGTCTGTCTAGTCTTGTCTGTCTAGTCTTGTCTGTCTAGTCTTGTCTGTCTAGTCTTGTCTGTCTAGTCTTGTCTGTCTAGTCTTGTCTGTCTAGTCTTGTCTGTCTAGTCTTGTCTGTCTAGTCTTGTCTGTCTAGTCTTGTCTGTCTAGTCTTGTCTGTCTAGTCTTGTCTGTCTAGTCTTGTCTGTCTAGTCTTGTCTGTCTAGTCTTGTCTGTCTAGTCTTGTCTGTCTAGTCTTGTCTGTCTAGTCTTGTCTGTCTAGTCTTGTCTGTCTAGTCTTGTCTGTCTAGTCTTGTCTGTCTAGTCTTGTCTGTCTAGTCTTGTCTGTCTAGTCTTGTCTGTCTAGTCTTGTCTGTCTAGTCTTGTCTGTCTAGTCTTGTCTGTCTAGTCTTGTCTGTCTAGTCTTGTCTGTCTAGTCTTGTCTGTCTAGTCTTGTCTGTCTAGTCTTGTCTGTCTAGTCTTGTCTGTCTAGTCTTGTCTGTCTAGTCTTGTCTGTCTAGTCTTGTCTGTCTAGTCTTGTCTGTCTAGTCTTGTCTGTCTAGTCTTGTCTGTCTAGTCTTGTCTGTCTAGTCTTGTCTGTCTAGTCTTGTCTGTCTAGTCTTGTCTGTCTAGTCTTGTCTGTCTAGTCTTGTCTGTCTAGTCTTGTCTGTCTAGTCTTGTCTGTCTAGTCTTGTCTGTCTAGTCTTGTCTGTCTAGTCTTGTCTGTCTAGTCTTGTCTGTCTAGTCTTGTCTGTCTAGTCTTGTCTGTCTAGTCTTGTCTGTCTAGTCTTGTCTGTCTAGTCTTGTCTGTCTAGTCTTGTCTGTCTAGTCTTGTCTGTCTAGTCTTGTCTGTCTAGTCTTGTCTGTCTAGTCTTGTCTGTCTAGTCTTGTCTGTCTAGTCTTGTCTGTCTAGTCTTGTCTGTCTAGTCTTGTCTGTCTAGTCTTGTCTGTCTAGTCTTGTCTGTCTAGTCTTGTCTGTCTAGTCTTGTCTGTCTAGTCTTGTCTGTCTAGTCTTGTCTGTCTAGTCTTGTCTGTCTAGTCTTGTCTGTCTAGTCTTGTCTGTCTAGTCTTGTCTGTCTAGTCTTGTCTGTCTAGTCTTGTCTGTCTAGTCTTGTCTGTCTAGTCTTGTCTGTCTAGTCTTGTCTGTCTAGTCTTGTCTGTCTAGTCTTGTCTGTCTAGTCTTGTCTGTCTAGTCTTGTCTGTCTAGTCTTGTCTGTCTAGTCTTGTCTGTCTAGTCTTGTCTGTCTAGTCTTGTCTGTCTAGTCTTGTCTGTCTAGTCTTGTCTGTCTAGTCTTGTCTGTCTAGTCTTGTCTGTCTAGTCTTGTCTGTCTAGTCTTGTCTGTCTAGTCTTGTCTGTCTAGTCTTGTCTGTCTAGTCTTGTCTGTCTAGTCTTGTCTGTCTAGTCTTGTCTGTCTAGTCTTGTCTGTCTAGTCTTGTCTGTCTAGTCTTGTCTGTCTAGTCTTGTCTGTCTAGTCTTGTCTGTCTAGTCTTGTCTGTCTAGTCTTGTCTGTCTAGTCTTGTCTGTCTAGTCTTGTCTGTCTAGTCTTGTCTGTCTAGTCTTGTCTGTCTAGTCTTGTCTGTCTAGTCTTGTCTGTCTAGTCTTGTCTGTCTAGTCTTGTCTGTCTAGTCTTGTCTGTCTAGTCTTGTCTGTCTAGTCTTGTCTGTCTAGTCTTGTCTGTCTAGTCTTGTCTGTCTAGTCTTGTCTGTCTAGTCTTGTCTGTCTAGTCTTGTCTGTCTAGTCTTGTCTGTCTAGTCTTGTCTGTCTAGTCTTGTCTGTCTAGTCTTGTCTGTCTAGTCTTGTCTGTCTAGTCTTGTCTGTCTAGTCTTGTCTGTCTAGTCTTGTCTGTCTAGTCTTGTCTGTCTAGTCTTGTCTGTCTAGTCTTGTCTGTCTAGTCTTGTCTGTCTAGTCTTGTCTGTCTAGTCTTGTCTGTCTAGTCTTGTCTGTCTAGTCTTGTCTGTCTAGTCTTGTCTGTCTAGTCTTGTCTGTCTAGTCTTGTCTGTCTAGTCTTGTCTGTCTAGTCTTGTCTGTCTAGTCTTGTCTGTCTAGTCTTGTCTGTCTAGTCTTGTCTGTCTAGTCTTGTCTGTCTAGTCTTGTCTGTCTAGTCTTGTCTGTCTAGTCTTGTCTGTCTAGTCTTGTCTGTCTAGTCTTGTCTGTCTAGTCTTGTCTGTCTAGTCTTGTCTGTCTAGTCTTGTCTGTCTAGTCTTGTCTGTCTAGTCTTGTCTGTCTAGTCTTGTCTGTCTAGTCTTGTCTGTCTAGTCTTGTCTGTCTAGTCTTGTCTGTCTAGTCTTGTCTGTCTAGTCTTGTCTGTCTAGTCTTGTCTGTCTAGTCTTGTCTGTCTAGTCTTGTCTGTCTAGTCTTGTCTGTCTAGTCTTGTCTGTCTAGTCTTGTCTGTCTAGTCTTGTCTGTCTAGTCTTGTCTGTCTAGTCTTGTCTGTCTAGTCTTGTCTGTCTAGTCTTGTCTGTCTAGTCTTGTCTGTCTAGTCTTGTCTGTCTAGTCTTGTCTGTCTAGTCTTGTCTGTCTAGTCTTGTCTGTCTAGTCTTGTCTGTCTAGTCTTGTCTGTCTAGTCTTGTCTGTCTAGTCTTGTCTGTCTAGTCTTGTCTGTCTAGTCTTGTCTGTCTAGTCTTGTCTGTCTAGTCTTGTCTGTCTAGTCTTGTCTGTCTAGTCTTGTCTGTCTAGTCTTGTCTGTCTAGTCTTGTCTGTCTAGTCTTGTCTGTCTAGTCTTGTCTGTCTAGTCTTGTCTGTCTAGTCTTGTCTGTCTAGTCTTGTCTGTCTAGTCTTGTCTGTCTAGTCTTGTCTGTCTAGTCTTGTCTGTCTAGTCTTGTCTGTCTAGTCTTGTCTGTCTAGTCTTGTCTGTCTAGTCTTGTCTGTCTAGTCTTGTCTGTCTAGTCTTGTCTGTCTAGTCTTGTCTGTCTAGTCTTGTCTGTCTAGTCTTGTCTGTCTAGTCTTGTCTGTCTAGTCTTGTCTGTCTAGTCTTGTCTGTCTAGTCTTGTCTGTCTAGTCTTGTCTGTCTAGTCTTGTCTGTCTAGTCTTGTCTGTCTAGTCTTGTCTGTCTAGTCTTGTCTGTCTAGTCTTGTCTGTCTAGTCTTGTCTGTCTAGTCTTGTCTGTCTAGTCTTGTCTGTCTAGTCTTGTCTGTCTAGTCTTGTCTGTCTAGTCTTGTCTGTCTAGTCTTGTCTGTCTAGTCTTGTCTGTCTAGTCTTGTCTGTCTAGTCTTGTCTGTCTAGTCTTGTCTGTCTAGTCTTGTCTGTCTAGTCTTGTCTGTCTAGTCTTGTCTGTCTAGTCTTGTCTGTCTAGTCTTGTCTGTCTAGTCTTGTCTGTCTAGTCTTGTCTGTCTAGTCTTGTCTGTCTAGTCTTGTCTGTCTAGTCTTGTCTGTCTAGTCTTGTCTGTCTAGTCTTGTCTGTCTAGTCTTGTCTGTCTAGTCTTGTCTGTCTAGTCTTGTCTGTCTAGTCTTGTCTGTCTAGTCTTGTCTGTCTAGTCTTGTCTGTCTAGTCTTGTCTGTCTAGTCTTGTCTGTCTAGTCTTGTCTGTCTAGTCTTGTCTGTCTAGTCTTGTCTGTCTAGTCTTGTCTGTCTAGTCTTGTCTGTCTAGTCTTGTCTGTCTAGTCTTGTCTGTCTAGTCTTGTCTGTCTAGTCTTGTCTGTCTAGTCTTGTCTGTCTAGTCTTGTCTGTCTAGTCTTGTCTGTCTAGTCTTGTCTGTCTAGTCTTGTCTGTCTAGTCTTGTCTGTCTAGTCTTGTCTGTCTAGTCTTGTCTGTCTAGTCTTGTCTGTCTAGTCTTGTCTGTCTAGTCTTGTCTGTCTAGTCTTGTCTGTCTAGTCTTGTCTGTCTAGTCTTGTCTGTCTAGTCTTGTCTGTCTAGTCTTGTCTGTCTAGTCTTGTCTGTCTAGTCTTGTCTGTCTAGTCTTGTCTGTCTAGTCTTGTCTGTCTAGTCTTGTCTGTCTAGTCTTGTCTGTCTAGTCTTGTCTGTCTAGTCTTGTCTGTCTAGTCTTGTCTGTCTAGTCTTGTCTGTCTAGTCTTGTCTGTCTAGTCTTGTCTGTCTAGTCTTGTCTGTCTAGTCTTGTCTGTCTAGTCTTGTCTGTCTAGTCTTGTCTGTCTAGTCTTGTCTGTCTAGTCTTGTCTGTCTAGTCTTGTCTGTCTAGTCTTGTCTGTCTAGTCTTGTCTGTCTAGTCTTGTCTGTCTAGTCTTGTCTGTCTAGTCTTGTCTGTCTAGTCTTGTCTGTCTAGTCTTGTCTGTCTAGTCTTGTCTGTCTAGTCTTGTCTGTCTAGTCTTGTCTGTCTAGTCTTGTCTGTCTAGTCTTGTCTGTCTAGTCTTGTCTGTCTAGTCTTGTCTGTCTAGTCTTGTCTGTCTAGTCTTGTCTGTCTAGTCTTGTCTGTCTAGTCTTGTCTGTCTAGTCTTGTCTGTCTAGTCTTGTCTGTCTAGTCTTGTCTGTCTAGTCTTGTCTGTCTAGTCTTGTCTGTCTAGTCTTGTCTGTCTAGTCTTGTCTGTCTAGTCTTGTCTGTCTAGTCTTGTCTGTCTAGTCTTGTCTGTCTAGTCTTGTCTGTCTAGTCTTGTCTGTCTAGTCTTGTCTGTCTAGTCTTGTCTGTCTAGTCTTGTCTGTCTAGTCTTGTCTGTCTAGTCTTGTCTGTCTAGTCTTGTCTGTCTAGTCTTGTCTGTCTAGTCTTGTCTGTCTAGTCTTGTCTGTCTAGTCTTGTCTGTCTAGTCTTGTCTGTCTAGTCTTGTCTGTCTAGTCTTGTCTGTCTAGTCTTGTCTGTCTAGTCTTGTCTGTCTAGTCTTGTCTGTCTAGTCTTGTCTGTCTAGTCTTGTCTGTCTAGTCTTGTCTGTCTAGTCTTGTCTGTCTAGTCTTGTCTGTCTAGTCTTGTCTGTCTAGTCTTGTCTGTCTAGTCTTGTCTGTCTAGTCTTGTCTGTCTAGTCTTGTCTGTCTAGTCTTGTCTGTCTAGTCTTGTCTGTCTAGTCTTGTCTGTCTAGTCTTGTCTGTCTAGTCTTGTCTGTCTAGTCTTGTCTGTCTAGTCTTGTCT
This sequence comes from Phosphuga atrata, assembly GCA_944588485.1. Lineage (NCBI taxonomy): Eukaryota > Metazoa > Arthropoda > Insecta > Coleoptera > Silphidae > Phosphuga > Phosphuga atrata. The sequence continues at coordinate 17,608,170 of OX155899.1, read as the reverse complement.
GTCTAGTCTTGTCTGTCTAGTCTTGTCTGTCTAGTCTTGTCTGTCTAGTCTTGTCTGTCTAGTCTTGTCTGTCTAGTCTTGTCTGTCTAGTCTTGTCTGTCTAGTCTTGTCTGTCTAGTCTTGTCTGTCTAGTCTTGTCTGTCTAGTCTTGTCTGTCTAGTCTTGTCTGTCTAGTCTTGTCTGTCTAGTCTTGTCTGTCTAGTCTTGTCTGTCTAGTCTTGTCTGTCTAGTCTTGTCTGTCTAGTCTTGTCTGTCTAGTCTTGTCTGTCTAGTCTTGTCTGTCTAGTCTTGTCTGTCTAGTCTTGTCTGTCTAGTCTTGTCTGTCTAGTCTTGTCTGTCTAGTCTTGTCTGTCTAGTCTTGTCTGTCTAGTCTTGTCTGTCTAGTCTTGTCTGTCTAGTCTTGTCTGTCTAGTCTTGTCTGTCTAGTCTTGTCTGTCTAGTCTTGTCTGTCTAGTCTTGTCTGTCTAGTCTTGTCTGTCTAGTCTTGTCTGTCTAGTCTTGTCTGTCTAGTCTTGTCTGTCTAGTCTTGTCTGTCTAGTCTTGTCTGTCTAGTCTTGTCTGTCTAGTCTTGTCTGTCTAGTCTTGTCTGTCTAGTCTTGTCTGTCTAGTCTTGTCTGTCTAGTCTTGTCTGTCTAGTCTTGTCTGTCTAGTCTTGTCTGTCTAGTCTTGTCTGTCTAGTCTTGTCTGTCTAGTCTTGTCTGTCTAGTCTTGTCTGTCTAGTCTTGTCTGTCTAGTCTTGTCTGTCTAGTCTTGTCTGTCTAGTCTTGTCTGTCTAGTCTTGTCTGTCTAGTCTTGTCTGTCTAGTCTTGTCTGTCTAGTCTTGTCTGTCTAGTCTGTCTAGTCTTGTCTGTCTAGTCTTGTCTGTCTAGTCTTGTCTGTCTAGTCTTGTCTGTCTAGTCTTGTCTGTCTAGTCTTGTCTGTCTAGTCTTGTCTGTCTAGTCTTGTCTGTCTAGTCTTGTCTGTCTAGTCTTGTCTGTCTAGTCTTGTCTGTCTAGTCTTGTCTGTCTAGTCTTGTCTGTCTAGTCTTGTCTGTCTAGTCTTGTCTGTCTAGTCTTGTCTGTCTAGTCTTGTCTGTCTAGTCTTGTCTGTCTAGTCTTGTCTGTCTAGTCTTGTCTGTCTAGTCTTGTCTGTCTAGTCTTGTCTGTCTAGTCTTGTCTGTCTAGTCTTGTCTGTCTAGTCTTGTCTGTCTAGTCTTGTCTGTCTAGTCTTGTCTGTCTAGTCTTGTCTGTCTAGTCTTGTCTGTCTAGTCTTGTCTGTCTAGTCTTGTCTGTCTAGTCTTGTCTGTCTAGTCTTGTCTGTCTAGTCTTGTCTGTCTAGTCTTGTCTGTCTAGTCTTGTCTGTCTAGTCTTGTCTGTCTAGTCTTGTCTGTCTAGTCTTGTCTGTCTAGTCTTGTCTGTCTAGTCTTGTCTGTCTAGTCTTGTCTGTCTAGTCTTGTCTGTCTAGTCTTGTCTGTCTAGTCTTGTCTGTCTAGTCTTGTCTGTCTAGTCTTGTCTGTCTAGTCTTGTCTGTCTAGTCTTGTCTGTCTAGTCTTGTCTGTCTAGTCTTGTCTGTCTAGTCTTGTCTGTCTAGTCTTGTCTGTCTAGTCTTGTCTGTCTAGTCTTGTCTGTCTAGTCTTGTCTGTCTAGTCTTGTCTGTCTAGTCTTGTCTGTCTAGTCTTGTCTGTCTAGTCTTGTCTGTCTAGTCTTGTCTGTCTAGTCTTGTCTGTCTAGTCTTGTCTGTCTAGTCTTGTCTGTCTAGTCTTGTCTGTCTAGTCTTGTCTGTCTAGTCTTGTCTGTCTAGTCTTGTCTTGTCTAGTCTTGTCTGTCTAGTCTTGTCTGTCTAGTCTTGTCTGTCTAGTCTTGTCTGTCTAGTCTTGTCTGTCTAGTCTTGTCTGTCTAGTCTTGTCTGTCTAGTCTTGTCTGTCTAGTCTTGTCTGTCTAGTCTTGTCTGTCTAGTCTTGTCTGCCTGTCTGTCTAGTCTTGTCTGTCTAGTCTTGTCTGTCTAGTCTTGTCTGTCTAGTCTTGTCTGTCTAGTCTTGTCTGTCTAGTCTTGTCTGTCTAGTCTTGTCTGTCTAGTCTTGTCTGTCTAGTCTTGTCTGTCTAGTCTTGTCTGTCTAGTCTTGTCTGTCTAGTCTTGTCTGTCTAGTCTTGTCTGTCTAGTCTTGTCTGTCTAGTCTTGTCTGTCTAGTCTTGTCTGTCTAGTCTTGTCTGTCTAGTCTTGTCTGTCTAGTCTTGTCTGTCTAGTCTTGTCTGTCTAGTCTTGTCTGTCTAGTCTTGTCTGTCTAGTCTTGTCTGTCTAGTCTTGTCTGTCTAGTCTTGTCTGTCTAGTCTTGTCTGTCTAGTCTTGTCTGTCTAGTCTTGTCTGTCTAGTCTTGTCTGTCTAGTCTTGTCTGTCTAGTCTTGTCTGTCTAGTCTTGTCTGTCTAGTCTTGTCTGTCTAGTCTTGTCTGTCTAGTCTTGTCTGTCTAGTCTTGTCTGTCTAGTCTTGTCTGTCTAGTCTTGTCTGTCTAGTCTTGTCTGTCTAGTCTTGTCTGTCTAGTCTTGTCTGTCTAGTCTTGTCTGTCTAGTCTTGTCTGTCTAGTCTTGTCTGTCTAGTCTTGTCTGTCTAGTCTTGTCTGTCTAGTCTTGTCTGTCTAGTCTTGTCTGTCTAGTCTTGTCTGTCTAGTCTTGTCTGTCTAGTCTTGTCTGTCTAGTCTTGTCTGTCTAGTCTTGTCTGTCTAGTCTTGTCTGTCTAGTCTTGTCTGTCTAGTCTTGTCTGTCTAGTCTTGTCTGTCTAGTCTTGTCTGTCTAGTCTTGTCTGTCTAGTCTTGTCTGTCTAGTCTTGTCTGTCTAGTCTTGTCTGTCTAGTCTTGTCTGTCTAGTCTTGTCTGTCTAGTCTTGTCTGTCTAGTCTTGTCTGTCTAGTCTTGTCTGTCTAGTCTTGTCTGTCTAGTCTTGTCTGTCTAGTCTTGTCTGTCTAGTCTTGTCTGTCTAGTCTTGTCTGTCTAGTCTTGTCTGTCTAGTCTTGTCTGTCTAGTCTTGTCTGTCTAGTCTTGTCTGTCTAGTCTTGTCTGTCTAGTCTTGTCTGTCTAGTCTTGTCTGTCTAGTCTTGTCTGTCTAGTCTTGTCTGTCTAGTCTTGTCTGTCTAGTCTTGTCTGTCTAGTCTTGTCTGTCTAGTCTTGTCTGTCTAGTCTTGTCTGTCTAGTCTTGTCTGTCTAGTCTTGTCTGTCTAGTCTTGTCTGTCTAGTCTTGTCTGTCTAGTCTTGTCTGTCTAGTCTTGTCTGTCTAGTCTTGTCTGTCTAGTCTTGTCTGTCTAGTCTTGTCTGTCTAGTCTTGTCTGTCTAGTCTTGTCTGTCTAGTCTTGTCTGTCTAGTCTTGTCTGTCTAGTCTTGTCTGTCTAGTCTTGTCTGTCTAGTCTTGTCTGTCTAGTCTTGTCTGTCTAGTCTTGTCTGTCTAGTCTTGTCTGTCTAGTCTTGTCTGTCTAGTCTTGTCTGTCTAGTCTTGTCTGTCTAGTCTTGTCTGTCTAGTCTTGTCTGTCTAGTCTTGTCTGTCTAGTCTTGTCTGTCTAGTCTTGTCTGTCTAGTCTTGTCTGTCTAGTCTTGTCTGTCTAGTCTTGTCTGTCTAGTCTTGTCTGTCTAGTCTTGTCTGTCTAGTCTTGTCTGTCTAGTCTTGTCTGTCTAGTCTTGTCTGTCTAGTCTTGTCTGTCTAGTCTTGTCTGTCTAGTCTTGTCTGTCTAGTCTTGTCTGTCTAGTCTTGTCTGTCTAGTCTTGTCTGTCTAGTCTTGTCTGTCTAGTCTTGTCTGTCTAGTCTTGTCTGTCTAGTCTTGTCTGTCTAGTCTTGTCTGTCTAGTCTTGTCTGTCTAGTCTTGTCTGTCTAGTCTTGTCTGTCTAGTCTTGTCTGTCTAGTCTTGTCTGTCTAGTCTTGTCTGTCTAGTCTTGTCTGTCTAGTCTTGTCTGTCTAGTCTTGTCTGTCTAGTCTTGTCTGTCTAGTCTTGTCTGTCTAGTCTTGTCTGTCTAGTCTTGTCTGTCTAGTCTTGTCTGTCTAGTCTTGTCTGTCTAGTCTTGTCTGTCTAGTCTTGTCTGTCTAGTCTTGTCTGTCTAGTCTTGTCTGTCTAGTCTTGTCTGTCTAGTCTTGTCTGTCTAGTCTTGTCTGTCTAGTCTTGTCTGTCTAGTCTTGTCTGTCTAGTCTTGTCTGTCTAGTCTTGTCTGTCTAGTCTTGTCTGTCTAGTCTTGTCTGTCTAGTCTTGTCTGTCTAGTCTTGTCTGTCTAGTCTTGTCTGTCTAGTCTTGTCTGTCTAGTCTTGTCTGTCTAGTCTTGTCTGTCTAGTCTTGTCTGTCTAGTCTTGTCTGTCTAGTCTTGTCTGTCTAGTCTTGTCTGTCTAGTCTTGTCTGTCTAGTCTTGTCTGTCTAGTCTTGTCTGTCTAGTCTTGTCTGTCTAGTCTTGTCTGTCTAGTCTTGTCTGTCTAGTCTTGTCTGTCTAGTCTTGTCTGTCTAGTCTTGTCTGTCTAGTCTTGTCTGTCTAGTCTTGTCTGTCTAGTCTTGTCTGTCTAGTCTTGTCTGTCTAGTCTTGTCTGTCTAGTCTTGTCTGTCTAGTCTTGTCTGTCTAGTCTTGTCTGTCTAGTCTTGTCTGTCTAGTCTTGTCTGTCTAGTCTTGTCTGTCTAGTCTTGTCTGTCTAGTCTTGTCTGTCTAGTCTTGTCTGTCTAGTCTTGTCTGTCTAGTCTTGTCTGTCTAGTCTTGTCTGTCTAGTCTTGTCTGTCTAGTCTTGTCTGTCTAGTCTTGTCTGTCTAGTCTTGTCTGTCTAGTCTTGTCTGTCTAGTCTTGTCTGTCTAGTCTTGTCTGTCTAGTCTTGTCTGTCTAGTCTTGTCTGTCTAGTCTTGTCTGTCTAGTCTTGTCTGTCTAGTCTTGTCTGTCTAGTCTTGTCTGTCTAGTCTTGTCTGTCTAGTCTTGTCTGTCTAGTCTTGTCTGTCTAGTCTTGTCTGTCTAGTCTTGTCTGTCTAGTCTTGTCTGTCTAGTCTTGTCTGTCTAGTCTTGTCTGTCTAGTCTTGTCTGTCTAGTCTTGTCTGTCTAGTCTTGTCTGTCTAGTCTTGTCTGTCTAGTCTTGTCTGTCTAGTCTTGTCTGTCTAGTCTTGTCTGTCTAGTCTTGTCTGTCTAGTCTTGTCTGTCTAGTCTTGTCTGTCTAGTCTTGTCTGTCTAGTCTTGTCTGTCTAGTCTTGTCTGTCTAGTCTTGTCTGTCTAGTCTTGTCTGTCTAGTCTTGTCTGTCTAGTCTTGTCTGTCTAGTCTTGTCTGTCTAGTCTTGTCTGTCTAGTCTTGTCTGTCTAGTCTTGTCTGTCTAGTCTTGTCTGTCTAGTCTTGTCTGTCTAGTCTTGTCTGTCTAGTCTTGTCTGTCTAGTCTTGTCTGTCTAGTCTTGTCTGTCTAGTCTTGTCTGTCTAGTCTTGTCTGTCTAGTCTTGTCTGTCTAGTCTTGTCTGTCTAGTCTTGTCTGTCTAGTCTTGTCTGTCTAGTCTTGTCTGTCTAGTCTTGTCTGTCTAGTCTTGTCTGTCTAGTCTTGTCTGTCTAGTCTTGTCTGTCTAGTCTTGTCTGTCTAGTCTTGTCTGTCTAGTCTTGTCTGTCTAGTCTTGTCTGTCTAGTCTTGTCTGTCTAGTCTTGTCTGTCTAGTCTTGTCTGTCTAGTCTTGTCTGTCTAGTCTTGTCTGTCTAGTCTTGTCTGTCTAGTCTTGTCTGTCTAGTCTTGTCTGTCTAGTCTTGTCTGTCTAGTCTTGTCTGTCTAGTCTTGTCTGTCTAGTCTTGTCTGTCTAGTCTTGTCTGTCTAGTCTTGTCTGTCTAGTCTTGTCTGTCTAGTCTTGTCTGTCTAGTCTTGTCTGTCTAGTCTTGTCTGTCTAGTCTTGTCTGTCTAGTCTTGTCTGTCTAGTCTTGTCTGTCTAGTCTTGTCTGTCTAGTCTTGTCTGTCTAGTCTTGTCTGTCTAGTCTTGTCTGTCTAGTCTTGTCTGTCTAGTCTTGTCTGTCTAGTCTTGTCTGTCTAGTCTTGTCTGTCTAGTCTTGTCTGTCTAGTCTTGTCTGTCTAGTCTTGTCTGTCTAGTCTTGTCTGTCTAGTCTTGTCTGTCTAGTCTTGTCTGTCTAGTCTTGTCTGTCTAGTCTTGTCTGTCTAGTCTTGTCTGTCTAGTCTTGTCTGTCTAGTCTTGTCTGTCTAGTCTTGTCTGTCTAGTCTTGTCTGTCTAGTCTTGTCTGTCTAGTCTTGTCTGTCTAGTCTTGTCTGTCTAGTCTTGTCTGTCTAGTCTTGTCTGTCTAGTCTTGTCTGTCTAGTCTTGTCTGTCTAGTCTTGTCTGTCTAGTCTTGTCTGTCTAGTCTTGTCTGTCTAGTCTTGTCTGTCTAGTCTTGTCTGTCTAGTCTTGTCTGTCTAGTCTTGTCTGTCTAGTCTTGTCTGTCTAGTCTTGTCTGTCTAGTCTTGTCTGTCTAGTCTTGTCTGTCTAGTCTTGTCTGTCTAGTCTTGTCTGTCTAGTCTTGTCTGTCTAGTCTTGTCTGTCTAGTCTTGTCTGTCTAGTCTTGTCTGTCTAGTCTTGTCTGTCTAGTCTTGTCTGTCTAGTCTTGTCTGTCTAGTCTTGTCTGTCTAGTCTTGTCTGTCTAGTCTTGTCTGTCTAGTCTTGTCTGTCTAGTCTTGTCTGTCTAGTCTTGTCTGTCTAGTCTTGTCTGTCTAGTCTTGTCTGTCTAGTCTTGTCTGTCTAGTCTTGTCTGTCTAGTCTTGTCTGTCTAGTCTTGTCTGTCTAGTCTTGTCTGTCTAGTCTTGTCTGTCTAGTCTTGTCTGTCTAGTCTTGTCTGTCTAGTCTTGTCTGTCTAGTCTTGTCTGTCTAGTCTTGTCTGTCTAGTCTTGTCTGTCTAGTCTTGTCTGTCTAGTCTTGTCTGTCTAGTCTTGTCTGTCTAGTCTTGTCTGTCTAGTCTTGTCTGTCTAGTCTTGTCTGTCTAGTCTTGTCTGTCTAGTCTTGTCTGTCTAGTCTTGTCTGTCTAGTCTTGTCTGTCTAGTCTTGTCTGTCTAGTCTTGTCTGTCTAGTCTTGTCTGTCTAGTCTTGTCTGTCTAGTCTTGTCTGTCTAGTCTTGTCTGTCTAGTCTTGTCTGTCTAGTCTTGTCTGTCTAGTCTTGTCTGTCTAGTCTTGTCTGTCTAGTCTTGTCTGTCTAGTCTTGTCTGTCTAGTCTTGTCTGTCTAGTCTTGTCTGTCTAGTCTTGTCTGTCTAGTCTTGTCTGTCTAGTCTTGTCTGTCTAGTCTTGTCTGTCTAGTCTTGTCTGTCTAGTCTTGTCTGTCTAGTCTTGTCTGTCTAGTCTTGTCTGTCTAGTCTTGTCTGTCTAGTCTTGTCTGTCTAGTCTTGTCTGTCTAGTCTTGTCTGTCTAGTCTTGTCTGTCTAGTCTTGTCTGTCTAGTCTTGTCTGTCTAGTCTTGTCTGTCTAGTCTTGTCTGTCTAGTCTTGTCTGTCTAGTCTTGTCTGTCTAGTCTTGTCTGTCTAGTCTTGTCTGTCTAGTCTTGTCTGTCTAGTCTTGTCTGTCTAGTCTTGTCTGTCTAGTCTTGTCTGTCTAGTCTTGTCTGTCTAGTCTTGTCTGTCTAGTCTTGTCTGTCTAGTCTTGTCTGTCTAGTCTTGTCTGTCTAGTCTTGTCTGTCTAGTCTTGTCTGTCTAGTCTTGTCTGTCTAGTCTTGTCTGTCTAGTCTTGTCTGTCTAGTCTTGTCTGTCTAGTCTTGTCTGTCTAGTCTTGTCTGTCTAGTCTTGTCTGTCTAGTCTTGTCTGTCTAGTCTTGTCTGTCTAGTCTTGTCTGTCTAGTCTTGTCTGTCTAGTCTTGTCTGTCTAGTCTTGTCTGTCTAGTCTTGTCTGTCTAGTCTTGTCTGTCTAGTCTTGTCTGTCTAGTCTTGTCTGTCTAGTCTTGTCTGTCTAGTCTTGTCTGTCTAGTCTTGTCTGTCTAGTCTTGTCTGTCTAGTCTTGTCTGTCTAGTCTTGTCTGTCTAGTCTTGTCTGTCTAGTCTTGTCTGTCTAGTCTTGTCTGTCTAGTCTTGTCTGTCTAGTCTTGTCTGTCTAGTCTTGTCTGTCTAGTCTTGTCTGTCTAGTCTTGTCTGTCTAGTCTTGTCTGTCTAGTCTTGTCTGTCTAGTCTTGTCTGTCTAGTCTTGTCTGTCTAGTCTTGTCTGTCTAGTCTTGTCTGTCTAGTCTTGTCTGTCTAGTCTTGTCTGTCTAGTCTTGTCTGTCTAGTCTTGTCTGTCTAGTCTTGTCTGTCTAGTCTTGTCTGTCTAGTCTTGTCTGTCTAGTCTTGTCTGTCTAGTCTTGTCTGTCTAGTCTTGTCTGTCTAGTCTTGTCTGTCTAGTCTTGTCTGTCTAGTCTTGTCTGTCTAGTCTTGTCTGTCTAGTCTTGTCTGTCTAGTCTTGTCTGTCTAGTCTTGTCTGTCTAGTCTTGTCTGTCTAGTCTTGTCTGTCTAGTCTTGTCTGTCTAGTCTTGTCTGTCTAGTCTTGTCTGTCTAGTCTTGTCTGTCTAGTCTTGTCTGTCTAGTCTTGTCTGTCTAGTCTTGTCTGTCTAGTCTTGTCTGTCTAGTCTTGTCTGTCTAGTCTTGTCTGTCTAGTCTTGTCTGTCTAGTCTTGTCTGTCTAGTCTTGTCTGTCTAGTCTTGTCTGTCTAGTCTTGTCTGTCTAGTCTTGTCTGTCTAGTCTTGTCTGTCTAGTCTTGTCTGTCTAGTCTTGTCTGTCTATAGTCTTGTCTGTCTAGTCTTGTCTGTCTAGTCTTGTCTGTCTAGTCTTGTCTGTCTAGTCTTGTCTGTCTAGTCTTGTCTGTCTAGTCTTGTCTGTCTAGTCTTGTCTGTCTAGTCTTGTCTGTCTAGTCTTGTCTGTCTAGTCTTGTCTGTCTAGTCTTGTCTGTCTAGTCTTGTCTGTCTAGTCTTGTCTGTCTAGTCTTGTCTGTCTAGTCTTGTCTGTCTAGTCTTGTCTGTCTAGTCTTGTCTGTCTAGTCTTGTCTGTCTAGTCTTGTCTGTCTAGTCTTGTCTGTCTAGTCTTGTCTGTCTAGTCTTGTCTGTCTAGTCTTGTCTGTCTAGTCTTGTCTGTCTAGTCTTGTCTGTCTAGTCTTGTCTGTCTAGTCTTGTCTGTCTAGTCTTGTCTGTCTAGTCTTGTCTGTCTAGTCTTGTCTGTCTAGTCTTGTCTGTCTAGTCTTGTCTGTCTAGTCTTGTCTGTCTAGTCTTGTCTGTCTAGTCTTGTCTGTCTAGTCTTGTCTGTCTAGTCTTGTCTGTCTAGTCTTGTCTGTCTAGTCTTGTCTGTCTAGTCTTGTCTGTCTAGTCTTGTCTGTCTAGTCTTGTCTGTCTAGTCTTGTCTGTCTAGTCTTGTCTGTCTAGTCTTGTCTGTCTAGTCTTGTCTGTCTAGTCTTGTCTGTCTAGTCTTGTCTGTCTAGTCTTGTCTGTCTAGTCTTGTCTGTCTAGTCTTGTCTGTCTAGTCTTGTCTGTCTAGTCTTGTCTGTCTAGTCTTGTCTGTCTAGTCTTGTCTGTCTAGTCTTGTCTGTCTAGTCTTGTCTGTCTAGTCTTGTCTGTCTAGTCTTGTCTGTCTAGTCTTGTCTGTCTAGTCTTGTCTGTCTAGTCTTGTCTGTCTAGTCTTGTCTGTCTAGTCTTGTCTGTCTAGTCTTGTCTGTCTAGTCTTGTCTGTCTAGTCTTGTCTGTCTAGTCTTGTCTGTCTAGTCTTGTCTGTCTAGTCTTGTCTGTCTAGTCTTGTCTGTCTAGTCTTGTCTGTCTAGTCTTGTCTGTCTAGTCTTGTCTGTCTAGTCTTGTCTGTCTAGTCTTGTCTGTCTAGTCTTGTCTGTCTAGTCTTGTCTGTCTAGTCTTGTCTGTCTAGTCTTGTCTGTCTAGTCTTGTCTGTCTAGTCTTGTCTGTCTAGTCTTGTCTGTCTAGTCTTGTCTGTCTAGTCTTGTCTGTAGTCTTGTCTGTCTAGTCTTGTCTGTCTAGTCTTGTCTGTCTAGTCTTGTCTGTCTAGTCTTGTCTGTCTAGTCTTGTCTGTCTAGTCTTGTCTGTCTAGTCTTGTCTGTCTAGTCTTGTCTGTCTAGTCTTGTCTGTCTAGTCTTGTCTGTCTAGTCTTGTCTGTCTAGTCTTGTCTGTCTAGTCTTGTCTGTCTAGTCTTGTCTGTCTAGTCTTGTCTGTCTAGTCTTGTCTGTCTAGTCTTGTCTGTCTAGTCTTGTCTGTCTAGTCTTGTCTGTCTAGTCTTGTCTGTCTAGTCTTGTCTGTCTAGTCTTGTCTGTCTAGTCTTGTCTGTCTAGTCTTGTCTGTCTAGTCTTGTCTGTCTAGTCTTGTCTGTCTAGTCTTGTCTGTCTAGTCTTGTCTGTCTAGTCTTGTCTGTCTAGTCTTGTCTGTCTAGTCTTGTCTGTCTAGTCTTGTCTGTCTAGTCTTGTCTGTCTAGTCTTGTCTGTCTAGTCTTGTCTGTCTAGTCTTGTCTGTCTAGTCTTGTCTGTCTAGTCTTGTCTGTCTAGTCTTGTCTGTCTAGTCTTGTCTGTCTAGTCTTGTCTGTCTAGTCTTGTCTGTCTAGTCTTGTCTGTCTAGTCTTGTCTGTCTAGTCTTGTCTGTCTAGTCTTGTCTGTCTAGTCTTGTCTGTCTAGTCTTGTCTGTCTAGTCTTGTCTGTCTAGTCTTGTCTGTCTAGTCTTGTCTGTCTAGTCTTGTCTGTCTAGTCTTGTCTGTCTAGTCTTGTCTGTCTAGTCTTGTCTGTCTAGTCTTGTCTGTCTAGTCTTGTCTGTCTAGTCTTGTCTGTCTAGTCTTGTCTGTCTAGTCTTGTCTGTCTAGTCTTGTCTGTCTAGTCTTGTCTGTCTAGTCTTGTCTGTCTAGTCTTGTCTGTCTAGTCTTGTCTGTCTAGTCTTGTCTGTCTAGTCTTGTCTGTCTAGTCTTGTCTGTCTAGTCTTGTCTGTCTAGTCTTGTCTGTCTAGTCTTGTCTGTCTAGTCTTGTCTGTCTAGTCTTGTCTGTCTAGTCTTGTCTGTCTAGTCTTGTCTGTCTAGTCTTGTCTGTCTAGTCTTGTCTGTCTAGTCTTGTCTGTCTAGTCTTGTCTGTCTAGTCTTGTCTGTCTAGTCTTGTCTGTCTAGTCTTGTCTGTCTAGTCTTGTCTGTCTAGTCTTGTCTGTCTAGTCTTGTCTGTCTAGTCTTGTCTGTCTAGTCTTGTCTGTCTAGTCTTGTCTGTCTAGTCTTGTCTGTCTAGTCTTGTCTGTCTAGTCTTGTCTGTCTAGTCTTGTCTGTCTAGTCTTGTCTGTCTAGTCTTGTCTGTCTAGTCTTGTCTGTCTAGTCTTGTCTGTCTAGTCTTGTCTGTCTAGTCTTGTCTGTCTAGTCTTGTCTGTCTAGTCTTGTCTGTCTAGTCTTGTCTGTCTAGTCTTGTCTGTCTAGTCTTGTCTGTCTAGTCTTGTCTGTCTAGTCTTGTCTGTCTAGTCTTGTCTGTCTAGTCTTGTCTGTCTAGTCTTGTCTGTCTAGTCTTGTCTGTCTAGTCTTGTCTGTCTAGTCTTGTCTGTCTAGTCTTGTCTGTCTAGTCTTGTCTGTCTAGTCTTGTCTGTCTAGTCTTGTCTGTCTAGTCTTGTCTGTCTAGTCTTGTCTGTCTAGTCTTGTCTGTCTAGTCTTGTCTGTCTAGTCTTGTCTGTCTAGTCTTGTCTGTCTAGTCTTGTCTGTCTAGTCTTGTCTGTCTAGTCTTGTCTGTCTAGTCTTGTCTGTCTAGTCTTGTCTGTCTAGTCTTGTCTGTCTAGTCTTGTCTGTCTAGTCTTGTCTGTCTAGTCTTGTCTGTCTAGTCTTGTCTGTCTAGTCTTGTCTGTCTAGTCTTGTCTGTCTAGTCTTGTCTGTCTAGTCTTGTCTGTCTAGTCTTGTCTGTCTAGTCTTGTCTGTCTAGTCTTGTCTGTCTAGTCTTGTCTGTCTAGTCTTGTCTGTCTAGTCTTGTCTGTCTAGTCTTGTCTGTCTAGTCTTGTCTGTCTAGTCTTGTCTGTCTAGTCTTGTCTGTCTAGTCTTGTCTGTCTAGTCTTGTCTGTCTAGTCTTGTCTGTCTAGTCTTGTCTGTCTAGTCTTGTCTGTCTAGTCTTGTCTGTCTAGTCTTGTCTGTCTAGTCTTGTCTGTCTAGTCTTGTCTGTCTAGTCTTGTCTGTCTAGTCTTGTCTGTCTAGTCTTGTCTGTCTAGTCTTGTCTGTCTAGTCTTGTCTGTCTAGTCTTGTCTGTCTAGTCTTGTCTGTCTAGTCTTGTCTGTCTAGTCTTGTCTGTCTAGTCTTGTCTGTCTAGTCTTGTCTGTCTAGTCTTGTCTGTCTAGTCTTGTCTGTCTAGTCTTGTCTGTCTAGTCTTGTCTGTCTAGTCTTGTCTGTCTAGTCTTGTCTGTCTAGTCTTGTCTGTCTAGTCTTGTCTGTCTAGTCTTGTCTGTCTAGTCTTGTCTGTCTAGTCTTGTCTGTCTAGTCTTGTCTGTCTAGTCTTGTCTGTCTAGTCTTGTCTGTCTAGTCTTGTCTGTCTAGTCTTGTCTGTCTAGTCTTGTCTGTCTAGTCTTGTCTGTCTAGTCTTGTCTGTCTAGTCTTGTCTGTCTAGTCTTGTCTGTCTAGTCTTGTCTGTCTAGTCTTGTCTGTCTAGTCTTGTCTGTCTAGTCTTGTCTGTCTAGTCTTGTCTGTCTAGTCTTGTCTGTCTAGTCTTGTCTGTCTAGTCTTGTCTGTCTAGTCTTGTCTGTCTAGTCTTGTCTGTCTAGTCTTGTCTGTCTAGTCTTGTCTGTCTAGTCTTGTCTGTCTAGTCTTGTCTGTCTAGTCTTGTCTGTCTAGTCTTGTCTGTCTAGTCTTGTCTGTCTAGTCTTGTCTGTCTAGTCTTGTCTGTCTAGTCTTGTCTGTCTAGTCTTGTCTGTCTAGTCTTGTCTGTCTAGTCTTGTCTGTCTAGTCTTGTCTGTCTAGTCTTGTCTGTCTAGTCTTGTCTGTCTAGTCTTGTCTGTCTAGTCTTGTCTGTCTAGTCTTGTCTGTCTAGTCTTGTCTGTCTAGTCTTGTCTGTCTAGTCTTGTCTGTCTAGTCTTGTCTGTCTAGTCTTGTCTGTCTAGTCTTGTCTGTCTAGTCTTGTCTGTCTAGTCTTGTCTGTCTAGTCTTGTCTGTCTAGTCTTGTCTGTCTAGTCTTGTCTGTCTAGTCTTGTCTGTCTAGTCTTGTCTGTCTAGTCTTGTCTGTCTAGTCTTGTCTGTCTAGTCTTGTCTGTCTAGTCTTGTCTGTCTAGTCTTGTCTGTCTAGTCTTGTCTGTCTAGTCTTGTCTGTCTAGTCTTGTCTGTCTAGTCTTGTCTGTCTAGTCTTGTCTGTCTAGTCTTGTCTGTCTAGTCTTGTCTGTCTAGTCTTGTCTGTCTAGTCTTGTCTGTCTAGTCTTGTCTGTCTAGTCTTGTCTGTCTAGTCTTGTCTGTCTAGTCTTGTCTGTCTAGTCTTGTCTGTCTAGTCTTGTCTGTCTAGTCTTGTCTGTCTAGTCTTGTCTGTCTAGTCTTGTCTGTCTAGTCTTGTCTGTCTAGTCTTGTCTGTCTAGTCTTGTCTGTCTAGTCTTGTCTGTCTAGTCTTGTCTGTCTAGTCTTGTCTGTCTAGTCTTGTCTGTCTAGTCTTGTCTGTCTAGTCTTGTCTGTCTAGTCTTGTCTGTCTAGTCTTGTCTGTCTAGTCTTGTCTGTCTAGTCTTGTCTGTCTAGTCTTGTCTGTCTAGTCTTGTCTGTCTAGTCTTGTCTGTCTAGTCTTGTCTGTCTAGTCTTGTCTGTCTAGTCTTGTCTGTCTAGTCTTGTCTGTCTAGTCTTGTCTGTCTAGTCTTGTCTGTCTAGTCTTGTCTGTCTAGTCTTGTCTGTCTAGTCTTGTCTGTCTAGTCTTGTCTGTCTAGTCTTGTCTGTCTAGTCTTGTCTGTCTAGTCTTGTCTGTCTAGTCTTGTCTGTCTAGTCTTGTCTGTCTAGTCTTGTCTGTCTAGTCTTGTCTGTCTAGTCTTGTCTGTCTAGTCTTGTCTGTCTAGTCTTGTCTGTCTAGTCTTGTCTGTCTAGTCTTGTCTGTCTAGTCTTGTCTGTCTAGTCTTGTCTGTCTAGTCTTGTCTGTCTAGTCTTGTCTGTCTAGTCTTGTCTGTCTAGTCTTGTCTGTCTAGTCTTGTCTGTCTAGTCTTGTCTGTCTAGTCTTGTCTGTCTAGTCTTGTCTGTCTAGTCTTGTCTGTCTAGTCTTGTCTGTCTAGTCTTGTCTGTCTAGTCTTGTCTGTCTAGTCTTGTCTGTCTAGTCTTGTCTGTCTAGTCTTGTCTGTCTAGTCTTGTCTGTCTAGTCGTCTAGTCTGTCTAGTCTTGTCTGTCTAGTCTTGTCTGTCTAGTCTTGTCTGTCTAGTCTTGTCTGTCTAGTCTTGTCTGTCTAGTCTTGTCTGTCTAGTCTTGTCTGTCTAGTCTTGTCTGTCTAGTCTTGTCTGTCTAGTCTTGTCTGTCTAGTCTTGTCTGTCTAGTCTTGTCTGTCTAGTCTTGTCTGTCTAGTCTTGTCTGTCTAGTCTTGTCTGTCTAGTCTTGTCTGTCTAGTCTTGTCTGTCTAGTCTTGTCTGTCTAGTCTTGTCTGTCTAGTCTTGTCTGTCTAGTCTTGTCTGTCTAGTCTTGTCTGTCTAGTCTTGTCTGTCTAGTCTTGTCTGTCTAGTCTTGTCTGTCTAGTCTTGTCTGTCTAGTCTTGTCTGTCTAGTCTTGTCTGTCTAGTCTTGTCTGTCTAGTCTTGTCTGTCTAGTCTTGTCTGTCTAGTCTTGTCTGTCTAGTCTTGTCTGTCTAGTCTTGTCTGTCTAGTCTTGTCTGTCTAGTCTTGTCTGTCTAGTCTTGTCTGTCTAGTCTTGTCTGTCTAGTCTTGTCTGTCTAGTCTTGTCTGTCTAGTCTTGTCTGTCTAGTCTTGTCTGTCTAGTCTTGTCTGTCTAGTCTTGTCTGTCTAGTCTTGTCTGTCTAGTCTTGTCTGTCTAGTCTTGTCTGTCTAGTCTTGTCTGTCTAGTCTTGTCTGTCTAGTCTTGTCTGTCTAGTCTTGTCTGTCTAGTCTTGTCTGTCTAGTCTTGTCTGTCTAGTCTTGTCTGTCTAGTCTTGTCTGTCTAGTCTTGTCTGTCTAGTCTTGTCTGTGTAGTCATGTCTGTCTAGTCTTGTCTGTCTAGTCTTGTCTGTCTAGTCTTGTCTGTCTAGTCTTGTCTGTCTAGTCTTGTCTGTCTAGTCTTGTCTGTCTAGTCTTGTCTGTCTAGTCTTGTCTGTCTAGTCTTGTCTGTCTAGTCTTGTCTGTCTAGTCTTGTCTGTCTAGTCTTGCCTGTCTAGTCTTGTCTGTCTAGTCTTGTCTGTCTAGTCTTGTCTGTCTAGTCTTGTCTGTCTAGTCTTGTCTGTCTAGTCTAGTCTGTCTAGTCTTGTCTGTCTAGTCTGTCTAGTCTGTCTAGTCTGTCTAGTCTGTCTAGTCTGTCTAGTCTGTCTAGTCTGTCTAGTCTGTCTAGTCTGTCTAGTCTGTCTAGTCTTGTCTGTCTAGTCTAGTCTGTCTAGTCTTGTCTATCTAGTCTTGTCTGTCTAGTCTTGTCTGTCTAGTCTTGTCTGTCTAGTCTTGTCTGTCTAGTCTTGTCTGTCTAGTCTTGTCTGTCTAGTCTTGTCTGTCTAGTTTTGTCTGACAAGTCTTGTCTGTCTAGTCTTGTCTGTCTAGTCTTGTCTGTCTAGTCTTGTCTGTCTAGTCTTGTCTGTCTAGTCTTGTCCGTCTAGTCTTGTCCGTCTAGTCTTGTCTGTCTAGTCTTGTCTGTCTAGTCTTGCCTGTCTAGTCTTGTCTGTCTTGTCTTGTTAGTCTAGTCTTGTCTGTCTAGTCTTGTCTGTCTAGTCTTGTCTGTCTAGTCTTGTCTGTCTAGTCTTGTCTGTCTAGTCTTGTCTGTCTAGTCTTGTCTGTCTAGTCTTGTCTGTCTAGTCTTGTCTGTCTAGTCTTGTCTGTCTAGTCTTGTCTGTCTAGTCTTGTCTGTCTAGTCTTGTCTGTCTAGTCTTGTCTGTCTAGTCTTGTCTGTCTAGTCTTGTCTGTCTAGTCTTGTCTGTCTAGTCTTGTCTGTCTAGTCTTGTCTGTCTAGTCTTGTCTGTCTAGTCTTGTCTGTCTAGTCTTGTCTGTCTAGTCTTGTCTGTCTAGTCTTGTCTGTCTAGTCTTGTCTGTCTAGTCTTGTCTGTCTAGTCTTGTCTGTCCAGTCTTGTCTGTCTAGTCTTGTCTGTCTAGTCTTGTCTGTCTAGTCTTGTCTGTCTAGTCTTGTCTGTCTAGTCTTGTCTGTCTAGTCTTGTCTGTCTAGTCTTGTCTGTCTAGTCTTGTCTGTCTAGTCTTGTCTGTCTAGTCTTGTCTGTCTAGTCTTGTCTGTCTAGTCTTGTCTGTCTAGTCTTGTCTGTCTAGTCTTGTCTGTCTAGTCTTGTCTGTCTAGTCTTGTCTGTCTAGTCTTGTCTGTCTAGTCTTGTCTGTCTAGTCTTGTCTGTCTAGTCTTGTCTGTCTAGTCTTGTCTGTCTAGTCTTGTCTGTCTAGTCTTGTCTGTCTAGTCTTGTCTGTCTAGTCTTGTCTGTCTAGTCTTGTCTGTCTAGTCTTGTCTGTCTAGTCTTGTCTGTCTAGTCTTGTCTGTCTAGTCTTGTCTGTCTAGTCTTGTCTGTCTAGTCTTGTCTGTCTAGTCTTGTCTGTCTAGTCTTGTCTGTCTAGTCTTGTCTGTCTAGTCTTATCTGTCTAGTCTTGTCTGTCTAGTCTTGTCTGTCTAGTCTTGTCTGTCTAGTCTTGTCTGTCTAGTCTTGTCTGTCTAGTCTTGTCTGTCTAGTCTTGTCTGTCTAGTCTTGTCTGTCTAGTCTTGTCTGTCTAGTCTTGTCTGTCTAGTCTTGTCTGTCTAGTCTTGTCTGTCTAGTCTTGTCTGTCTAGTCTTGTCTGTCTAGTCTTGTCTGTCTAGTCTTGTCTGTCTAGTCTTGTCTGTCCAGTCTTGTCTGTCTAGTCTTGTCTGTCTAGTCTTGTCTGTCTAGTCTTGTCTGCCTAGTCTTGTCTGTCTAGTCTTGTCTGTCTAGTCTTGTCTGTCTAGTCTTGTCTGTCTAGTCTTGTCTATCTAGTCTTGTCTGTCTAGTCTTGTCTGTCTAGTCTTGTCTGTCTAGTCTTGTCTGTCTAGTCTTGTCTGTCTAGTCTTGTCTGTCTAGTCTTGTCTGTCTAGTCTTGTCTGTCTAGTCTTGTCTGTCTAGTCTTGTCTGTCTAGTCTTGTCTGTCTTGTCTTGTCTGTCTAGTCTTGTCTGTCTAGTCTTGTCTGTCTAGTCTTGTCTGTCTAGTCTTGTCTGTCTAGTCTTGTCTGTCTAGTCTTGTCTGTCTAGTCTTGTCTGTCTAGTCTTGTCTGTCTAGTCTTGTCTGTCTAGTCTTGTCTGTCTAGTCTTGTCTGTCTAGTCTTGTCTGTCTAGTCTTGTCTGTCTAGTCTTGTCTGTCTAGTCTTGTCTGTCTAGTCTTGTCTGTCTAGTCTTGTCTGTCTAGTCTTGTCTGTCTAGTCTTGTCTGTCTAGTCTTGTCTGTCTAGTCTTGTCTGTCTAGTCTTGTCTGTCTAGTGTTGTCTGTCTAGTCGTGTCTGTCTAGTCTCGTCTGTCTAGTCTTGTCTGTCTAGTCTTGTCTGTCTAGTCTTGTCTGTCTAGTCTTGTCTGTCTAGTCTTGTCTGTCTAGTGTTGTCTGTCTAGTCTTGTCTGTCTAGTCTTGTCTGTCTAGTCTTGTCTGTCTAGTCTTGTCTGTCTAGTGTTGTCTGTCTAGTCTTGTCTGTCTAGTCTTGTCTGTCTAGTCTTGTCTGTCTAGTCTTGTCTGTCTAGTCTTGTCTGTCTAGTCTTGTCTGTCTAGTCTTGTCTGTCTAGTCTTGTCTGTCTAGTCTTGTCTGTCTAGTCTTGTCTGTCTAGTCTTGTCTGTCTAGTCTTGTCTGTCTAGTCTTGTCTGTCTAGTCTTGTCTGTCTAGTCTTGTCTGTCTAGTCTTGTCTGTCTAGTCTTGTCTGTCTAGTCTTGTCTGTCTAGTGTTGTCTGTCTAGTCTTGTCTGTCTAGTCTTGTCTGTCTAGTCTTGTCTGTCTAGTCTTGTCTGTCTAGTCTTGTCTGTCTAGTCTTGTCTGTCTAGTCTTGTCTGTCTAGTCTTGTCTGTCTAGTCTTGTCTGTCTAGTCTTGTCTGTGTAGTCATGTCTGTCTAGTCTTGTCTGTCTAGTCTTGTCTGTCTAGTCTTGTCTGTCTAGTCTTGTCTGTCTAGTCTTGTCTGTCTAGTCTTGTCTGTCTAGTCTTGTCTGTCTAGTCTTGTCTGTCTAGTCTTGTCTGTCTAGTCTTGTCTGTCTAGTCTTGTCTGTCTAGTCTTGTCTGTCTAGTCTTGTCTGTCTAGTCTTGTTTGTCTAGTCTTGTCTGTCTAGTCTTGTCTGTCTAGTCTTGTCTGTCTAGTCTTGTCTGTCTAGTCTTGTCTGTCTAGTCTTGTCTGTCTAGTCTTGTCTGTCTAGTCTTGTCTGTCTAGTCTTGTCTGTCTAGTCTTGTCTGTCTAGTCTTGTCTGTCTAGTCTTGTCTGTCTAGTCTTGTCTGTCTAGTCTTGTCTGTCTAGTCTTGTCTGTCTTGTCTTGTCTGTCTAGTCTTGTCTGTCTAGTCTTGTCTGTCTAGTCTTGTCTGTCTAGTCTAGTCTGTCTAGTCTTGTCTGTCTAGTCTGTCTAGTCTGTCTAGTCTTGTCTGTCTAGTCTAGTCTGTCTAGTCTTGTCTATCTAGTCTTGTATGTCTAGTCTTGTCTGTCTAGTCTTGTCTGTCTAGTCTTGTCTGTCTAGTCTTGTCTGTCTAGTTTTGTCTGACAAGTCTTGTCTGTCTAGTCTTGTCTGTCTAGTCTTGTCTGTCTAGTCTTGTCTGTCTAGTCTTGTCTGTCTAGTCTTGTCCGTCTAGTCTTGTCCGTCTAGTCTTGTCTGTCTAGTCTTGTCTGTCTAGTCTTGCCTGTCTAGTCTTGTCTGTCTAGTCTTGTTAGTCTAGTCTTGTCTGTCTAGTCTTGTCTGTCTAGTCTTGTCTGTCTAGTCTTGTCTGTCTAGTCTTGTCTGTCTAGTCTTGTCTGTCTAGTCTTGTCTGTCTAGTCTTGTCTGTCTAGTGTTGTCTGTCTAGTCGTGTCTGTCTAGTCTCGTCTGTCTAGTCTTGTCTGTCTAGTCTTGTCTGTCTAGTCTTGTCTGTCTAGTCTTGTCTGTCTAGTCTTGTCTGTCTAGTGTTGTCTGTCTAGTCTTGTCTGTCTAGTCTTGTCTGTCTAGTCTTGTCTGTCTAGTCTTGTCTGTCTAGTGTTGTCTGTCTAGTCTTGTCTGTCTAGTTCTTGTCTGTCTAGTCTTGTCTGTCTAGTCTTGTCTGTCTAGTCTTGTCTGTCTAGTCTTGTCTGTCTAGTCTTGTCTGTCTAGTCTTGTCTGTCTAGTCTTGTCTGTCTAGTCTTGTCTGTCTAGTCTTGTCTGTCTAGTCTTGTCTGTCTAGTCTTGTCTGTCTAGTCTTGTCTGTCTAGTCTTGTCTGTCTAGTCTTGTCTGTCTAGTCTTGTCTGTCTAGTCTTGTCTGTCTAGTGTTGTCTGTCTAGTCTTGTCTGTCTAGTCTTGTCTGTCTAGTCTTGTCTGTCTAGTCTTGTCTGTCTAGTCTTGTCTGTCTAGTCTTGTCTGTCTAGTCTTGTCTGTCTAGTCTTGTCTGTCTAGTCTTGTCTGTCTAGTCTTGTCTGTGTAGTCATGTCTGTCTAGTCTTGTCTGTCTAGTCTTGTCTGTCTAGTCTTGTCTGTCTAGTCTTGTCTGTCTAGTCTTGTCTGTCTAGTCTTGTCTGTCTAGTCTTGTCTGTCTAGTCTTGTCTGTCTAGTCTTGTCTGTCTAGTCTTGTCTGTCTAGTCTTGTCTGTCTAGTCTTGTCTGTCTAGTCTTGTCTGTCTAGTCTTGTTTGTCTAGTCTTGTCTGTCTAGTCTTGTCTGTCTAGTCTTGTCTGTCTAGTCTTGTCTGTCTAGTCTTGTCTGTCTAGTCTTGTCTGTCTAGTCTTGTCTGTCTAGTCTTGTCTGTCTAGTCTTGTCTGTCTAGTCTTGTCTGTCTAGTCTTGTCTGTCTAGTCTTGTCTGTCTAGTCTTGTCTGTCTAGTCTTGTCTGTCTAGTCTTGTCTGTCTTGTCTTGTCTGTCTAGTCTTGTCTGTCTAGTCTTGTCTGTCTAGTCTTGTCTGTCTAGTCTAGTCTGTCTAGTCTTGTCTGTCTAGTCTGTCTAGTCTGTCTAGTCTTGTCTGTCTAGTCTAGTCTGTCTAGTCTTGTCTATCTAGTCTTGTATGTCTAGTCTTGTCTGTCTAGTCTTGTCTGTCTAGTCTTGTCTGTCTAGTCTTGTCTGTCTAGTTTTGTCTGACAAGTCTTGTCTGTCTAGTCTTGTCTGTCTAGTCTTGTCTGTCTAGTCTTGTCTGTCTAGTCTTGTCTGTCTAGTCTTGTCTGTCTAGTCTTGTCCGTCTAGTCTTGTCTGTCTAGTCTTGTCTGTCTAGTCTTGCCTGTCTAGTCTTGTCTGTCTAGTCTTGTTAGTCTAGTCTTGTCTGTCTAGTCTTGTCTGTCTAGTCTTGTCTGTCTAGTCTTGTCTGTCTAGTCTTGTCTGTCTAGTCTTGTCTGTCTAGTCTTGTCTGTCTAGTCTTGTCTGTCTAGTTTTGTCTGTCTAGTCTTGTCTGTCTAGTCTTGTCTGTCTAGTCTTGTCTGTCTAGTCTTGTCTGTCTAGTCTTGTCTGTCTAGTCTTGTCTGTCTAGTCTTGTCTGTCTAGTCTTGTCTGTCTAGTCTTGTCTGTCTAGTCTTGTCTGTCTAGTCTTGTCTGTCTAGTCTTGTCTGTCTAGTCTTGTCTGTCTAGTCTTGTCTGTCTAGTCTTGTCTGTCTAGTCTTGTCTGTCTAGTCTTGTCTGTCTAGTCTTGTCTGTCTAGTCTTGTCTGTCTAGTCTTGTCTGTCTAGTCTTGTCTGTCTAGTCTTGTCTGTCTAGTCTTGTCTGTCTAGTCTTGTCTGTCTAGTCTTGTCTGTCTAGTCTTGTCTGTCTAGTCTTGTCTGTCTAGTCCTTGTCTGTCTAGTCTTGTCTGTCTAGTCTTGTCTGTCTAGTCTTGTCTGTCTAGTCTTGTCTGTCTAGTCTTGTCTGTCTAGTCTTGTCTGTCTAGTCTTGTCTGTCTAGTCTTGTCTGTCTAGTCTTGTCTGTCTAGTCTTGTCTGTCTAGTCTTGTCTGTCTAGTCTTGTCTGTCTAGTCTTGTCTGTCTAGTCTTGTCTGTCTAGTCTTGTCTGTCTAGTCTTGTCTGTCTAGTCTTGTCTGTCTAGTCTTGTCTGTCTAGTCTTGTCTGTCTAGTCTTGTCTGTCTAGTCTTGTCTGTCTAGTCTTGTCTGTCTAGTCTTGTCTGTCTAGTCTTGTCTGTCTAGTCTTGTCTGTCTAGTCTTGTCTGTCTAGTCTTGTCTGTCTAGTCTTGTCTGTCTAGTCTTGTCTGTCTAGTCTTGTCTGTCTAGTCTTGTCTGTCTAGTCTTGTCTGTCTAGTCTTGTCTGTCAAGTCTTTTCTGTCTAGTCTTGTCTGTCTAGTCTTGTCTGTCTAGTCTTGTCTGTCTAGTCTTGTCTATCTAGTCTTGTCTGTCTAGTCTTGTCTGTCTAGTCTTGTCTGTCTAGTCTTGTCTGTCTAGTCTTGTCTGTCTAGTCTTGTCTGTCAAGTCCTTGTCTGTCTAGTCTTGTCTGTCTAGTCTTGTCTGTCTAGTCTTGTCTGTCTAGTCTTGTCTGTCTAGTCTTGTCTGTCTAGTCTTGTCTGTCTAGTCTTGTCTGTCTAGTCTTGTCTGTCTAGTCTTGTCTGTCTAGTCTTGTCTGTCTAGTCTTGTCTGTCTAGCTTGTCGTCTAGTCTTGTCTGTCTAGTCTTGTCTGTCTAGTCTTGTCTGTCTAGTCTTGTCTGTCTAGTCTTGTCTGTCTAGTCTTGTCTGTCTAGTCTCTTGTCTGTCTAGTCTTGTCTGTCTAGTCTTGTCTGTCTAGTCTTGTCTGTCTAGTCTTGTCTGTCTAGTCTTGTCTGTCTAGTCTTGTCTGTCTAGTCTTGTCTGTCTAGTCTTGTCTGTCTAGTCTTGTCTGTCTAGTCTTGTCTGTCTAGTCTTGTCTGTCTAGTCTTGTCTGTCTAGTCTTGTCTGTCTAGTCTTGTCTGTCTAGTCTTGTCTGTCTAGTCTTGTCTGTCTAGTCTTGTCTGTCTAGTCTTGTCTGTCTAGTCTTGTCTGTCTAGTCTTGTCTGTTTAGTCTTGTCTGTCTAGTCTTGTCTGTCTAGTCTTGTCTGTCTAGTCTTGTCTGTCTAGTCTTGTCTGTCTAGTCTTGTCTGTCTAGTCTTGTCTGTCTAGTCTTGTCTGTCTAGTCTTGTCTGTCTAGTCTTGTCTGTCTAGTCTTGTCTGTCTAGTCTTGTCTGTCTAGTCTTGTCTGTCTAGTCTTGTCTGTCTAGTCTTGTCTGTCTAGTCTTGTCTGTCTAGTCTTGTCTGTCTAGTCTTGTCTGTCTAGTCTTGTCTGTCTAGTCTTGTCTGTCTAGTCTTGTCTGTCTAGTCTTGTCTGTCTAGTCTTGTCTGTCTAGTCTTGTCTGTCTAGTCTTGTCTGTCTAGTCTTGTCTGTCTAGTCTTGTCTGTCTAGTCTTGTCTGTCTAGTCTTGTCTGTCTAGTCTTGTCTGTCTAGTCTTGTCTGTCTAGTCTTGTCTGTCTAGTCTTGTCTGTCTAGTCTTGTCTGTCTAGTCTTGTCTGTCTAGTCTTGTCTGTCTAGTCTTGTCTGTCTAGTCTTGTCTGTCTAGTCTTGTCTGTCTAGTCTTGTCTGTCTAGTCTTGTCTGTCTAGTCTTGTCTGTCTAGTCTTGTCTGTCTAGTCTTGTCTGTCTAGTCTTGTCTGTCTAGTCTTGTCTGTCTAGTCTTGTCTGTCTAGTCTTGTCTGTCTAGTCTTGTCTGTCTAGTCTTGTCTGTCTAGTCTTGTCTGTCTAGTCTTGTCTGTCTAGTCTTGTCTGTCTAGTCTTGTCTGTTACTCTTGTCTGTCTAGTCTTGTCTTCTAGTCTTGTCTGTCTAGTCTTGTCTGTCTAGTCCTTGTCTGTCTAGTCTTGTCTGTCTAGTCTTGTCTGTCTAGTCTTGTCTGTCTAGTCTTGTCTGTCTAGTCTTGTCTGTCTAGTCTTGTCTGTCTAGTCTTGTCTGTCTAGGTCTTGTCTGTCTAGTCTTGTCTGTCTAGTCTTGTCTGTCTAGTCTTGTCTGTCTAGTCTTGTCTGTCTAGTCTTGTCTGTCTAGTCTTGTCTGTCTAGTCTTGTCTGTCTAGTTTTCTGTCTAGTCTTGTCTGTCTAGTCTTGTCTGTCTAGTCTTGTCTGTCTAGTCTTGTCTGTCTA
The DNA here is from genome assembly GCA_944588485.1 of Phosphuga atrata. Taxonomy (NCBI): domain Eukaryota; kingdom Metazoa; phylum Arthropoda; class Insecta; order Coleoptera; family Silphidae; genus Phosphuga; species Phosphuga atrata. The sequence goes on along the minus strand of OX155899.1, from coordinate 17,585,001 downwards.
GTCTTGTCTGTCTAGTCTTGTCTGTCTAGTCTTGTCTGTCTAGTCTTGTCTGTCTAGTCTTGTCTGTCTAGTCTTGTCTGTCTAGTCTTGTCTGTCTAGTCTTGTCTGTCTAGTCTTGTCTGTCTAGTCTTGTCTGTCTAGTCTTGTCTGTCTAGTCTTGTCTGTCTAGTCTTGTCTGTCTAGTCTTGTCTGTCTAGTCTTGTCTGTCTAGTCTTGTCTGTCTAGTCTTGTCTGTCTAGTCTTGTCTGTCTAGTCTTGTCTGTCTAGTCTTGTCTGTCTAGTCTTGTCTGTCTAGTCTTGTCTGTCTAGTCTTGTCTGTCTAGTCTTGTCTGTCTAGTCTTGTCTGTCTAGTCTTGTCTGTCTAGTCTTGTCTGTCTAGTCTTGTCTGTCTAGTCTTGTCTGTCTAGTCTTGTCTGTCTAGTCTTGTCTGTCTAGTCTTGTCTGTCTAGTCTTGTCTGTCTAGTCTTGTCTGTCTAGTCTTGTCTGTCTAGTCTTGTCTGTCTAGTCTTGTCTGTCTAGTCTTGTCTGTCTAGTCTTGTCTGTCTAGTCTTGTCTGTCTAGTCTTGTCTGTCTAGTCTTGTCTGTCTAGTCTTGTCTGTCTAGTCTTGTCTGTCTAGTCTTGTCTGTCTAGTCTTGTCTGTCTAGTCTTGTCTGTCTAGTCTTGTCTGTCTAGTCTTGTCTGTCTAGTCTTGTCTGTCTAGTCTTGTCTGTCTAGTCTTGTCTGTCTAGTCTTGTCTGTCTAGTCTTGTCTGTCTAGTCTTGTCTGTCTAGTCTTGTCTGTCTAGTCTTGTCTGTCTAGTCTTGTCTGTCTAGTCTTGTCTGTCTAGTCTTGTCTGTCTAGTCTTGTCTGTCTAGTCTTGTCTGTCTAGTCTTGTCTGTCTAGTCTTGTCTGTCTAGTCTTGTCTGTCTAGTCTTGTCTGTCTAGTCTTGTCTGTCTAGTCTTGTCTGTCTAGTCTTGTCTGTCTAGTCTTGTCTGTCTAGTCTTGTCTGTCTAGTCTTGTCTGTCTAGTCTTGTCTGTCTAGTCTTGTCTGTCTAGTCTTGTCTGTCTAGTCTTGTCTGTCTAGTCTTGTCTGTCTAGTCTTGTCTGTCTAGTCTTGTCTGTCTAGTCTTGTCTGTCTAGTCTTGTCTGTCTAGTCTTGTCTGTCTAGTCTTGTCTGTCTAGTCTTGTCTGTCTAGTCTTGTCTGTCTAGTCTTGTCTGTCTAGTCTTGTCTGTCTAGTCTTGTCTGTCTAGTCTTGTCTGTCTAGTCTTGTCTGTCTAGTCTTGTCTGTCTAGTCTTGTCTGTCTAGTCTTGTCTGTCTAGTCTTGTCTGTCTAGTCTTGTCTGTCTAGTCTTGTCTGTCTAGTCTTGTCTGTCTAGTCTTGTCTGTCTAGTCTTGTCTGTCTAGTCTTGTCTGTCTAGTCTTGTCTGTCTAGTCTTGTCTGTCTAGTCTTGTCTGTCTAGTCTTGTCTGTCTAGTCTTGTCTGTCTAGTCTTGTCTGTCTAGTCTTGTCTGTCTAGTCTTGTCTGTCTAGTCTTGTCTGTCTAGTCTTGTCTGTCTAGTCTTGTCTGTCTAGTCTTGTCTGTCTAGTCTTGTCTGTCTAGTCTTGTCTGTCTAGTCTTGTCTGTCTAGTCTTGTCTGTCTAGTCTTGTCTGTCTAGTCTTGTCTGTCTAGTCTTGTCTGTCTAGTCTTGTCTGTCTAGTCTTGTCTGTCTAGTCTTGTCTGTCTAGTCTTGTCTGTCTAGTCTTGTCTGTCTAGTCTTGTCTGTCTAGTCTTGTCTGTCTAGTCTTGTCTGTCTAGTCTTGTCTGTCTAGTCTTGTCTGTCTAGTCTTGTCTGTCTAGTCTTGTCTGTCTAGTCTTGTCTGTCTAGTCTTGTCTGTCTAGTCTTGTCTGTCTAGTCTTGTCTGTCTAGTCTTGTCTGTCTAGTCTTGTCTGTCTAGTCTTGTCTGTCTAGTCTTGTCTGTCTAGTCTTGTCTGTCTAGTCTTGTCTGTCTAGTCTTGTCTGTCTAGTCTTGTCTGTCTAGTCTTGTCTGTCTAGTCTTGTCTGTCTAGTCTTGTCTGTCTAGTCTTGTCTGTCTAGTCTTGTCTGTCTAGTCTTGTCTGTCTAGTCTTGTCTGTCTAGTCTTGTCTGTCTAGTCTTGTCTGTCTAGTCTTGTCTGTCTAGTCTTGTCTGTCTAGTCTTGTCTGTCTAGTCTTGTCTGTCTAGTCTTGTCTGTCTAGTCTTGTCTGTCTAGTCTTGTCTGTCTAGTCTTGTCTGTCTAGTCTTGTCTGTCTAGTCTTGTCTGTCTAGTCTTGTCTGTCTAGTCTTGTCTGTCTAGTCTTGTCTGTCTAGTCTTGTCTGTCTAGTCTTGTTGTCTAGTCTTGTCTGTCTAGTCTTGTCTGTCTAGTCTTGTCTGTCTAGTCTTGTCTGTCTAGTCTTGTCTGTCTAGTCTTGTCTGTCTAGTCTTGTCTGTCTAGTCTTGTCTGTCTAGTCTTGTCTGTCTAGTCTTGTCTGTCTAGTCTTGTCTGTCTAGTCTTGTCTGTCTAGTCTTGTCTGTCTAGTCTTGTCTGTCTAGTCTTGTCTGTCTAGTCTTGTCTGTCTAGTCTTGTCTGTCTAGTCTTGTCTGTCTAGTCTTGTCTGTCTAGTCTTGTCTGTCTAGTCTTGTCTGTCTAGTCTTGTCTGTCTAGTCTTGTCTGTCTAGTCTTGTCTGTCTAGTCTTGTCTGTCTAGTCTTGTCTGTCTAGTCTTGTCTGTCTAGTCTTGTCTGTCTAGTCTTGTCTGTCTAGTCTTGTCTGTCTAGTCTTGTCTGTCTAGTCTTGTCTGTCTAGTCTTGTCTGTCTAGTCTTGTCTGTCTAGTCTTGTCTGTCTAGTCTTGTCTGTCTAGTCTTGTCTGTCTAGTCTTGTCTGTCTAGTCTTGTCTGTCTAGTCTTGTCTGTCTAGTCTTGTCTGTCTAGTCTTGTCTGTCTAGTCTTGTCTGTCTAGTCTTGTCTGTCTAGTCTTGTCTGTCTAGTCTTGTCTGTCTAGTCTTGTCTGTCTAGTCTTGTCTGTCTAGTCTTGTCTGTCTAGTCTTGTCTGTCTAGTCTTGTCTGTCTAGTCTTGTCTGTCTAGTCTTGTCTGTCTAGTCTTGTCTGTCTAGTCTTGTCTGTCTAGTCTTGTCTGTCTAGTCTTGTCTGTCTAGTCTTGTCTGTCTAGTCTTGTCTGTCTAGTCTTGTCTGTCTAGTCTTGTCTGTCTAGTCTTGTCTGTCTAGTCTTGTCTGTCTAGTCTTGTCTGTCTAGTCTTGTCTGTCTAGTCTTGTCTGTCTAGTCTTGTCTGTCTAGTCTTGTCTGTCTAGTCTTGTCTGTCTAGTCTTGTCTGTCTAGTCTTGTCTGTCTAGTCTTGTCTGTCTAGTCTTGTCTGTCTAGTCTTGTCTGTCTAGTCTTGTCTGTCTAGTCTTGTCTGTCTAGTCTTGTCTGTCTAGTCTTGTCTGTCTAGTCTTGTCTGTCTAGTCTTGTCTGTCTAGTCTTGTCTGTCTAGTCTGGTTTGTCTAGTCTTGTCTGTCTAGTCTTGTCTGTCTAGTCTTGTCTGTCTAGTCTTGTTTGTCTATTCTTGTCTGTCTAGTCTTGTCTGTCTAGTCTTGTCTGTCTAGTATTGTCTGTCTAGTCTTGTCTGTCTAGTCTTGTCTGTCTAGTCTTGTCTGTCTAGTCTTGTCTGTCTAGTCTTGTCTGTCTAGTCTTGTCTGTCCAGTCTTGTCTGTCTAGTCTTGTCTGTCTAGTCTTGTCTGTCTAGTCTTGTCTGTCTAGTCTTGTCTGTCTAGTCTTGTTTGTCTAGTCTTGTCTGTCTAGTCTTGTCTGTCTAGTCTTGTCTGTCTAGTCTTGTCTGTCTAGTCTTGTCTGTCTAGTATTGTCTGTCTAGTCTTGTCTGTCTAGTCTTGTCTCTCTAGTCTTGTCTGTCTAGTCTTGTCTGTCTAGTCTTGTCTGTCTAGTCTTGTCTGTCTAGTCTTGTCTGTCTAGTCTTGTCTGTCTAGTCTTGTCTGTCTAGTCTTGCCTGTCTAGTCTTGTCTGTCTAGTCTTGTCTGTCTAGTCTTGTCTGTCTAGTCTTGTCTGTCTAGTCTTGTCTGTCTAGTCTTGTCTGTCTAGTCTTGTCTGTCTAGTCTTGTCTGTCTAGTCTTGTCTGTCTAGTCTTGTCTGTCTAGTCTTGTCTGTCTAGTCTTGTCTGTCTAGTCTTGTCTGTCTAGTCTTGTCTGTCTAGTCTTGTCTGTCTAGTCTTGTCTGTCTAGTCTTGTCTGTCTAGTCTTGTCTGTCTAGTCTTGTCTGTCTAGTTTTGTCTGTCTAGTCTTGTCTGTCTAGTCTTGTCTGTCTAGTCTTGTCTGTCTAGTCTTGTCTGTCTAGTCTTGTCTGTCTAGTCTTGTCTGTCTAGTCTTGTCTGTCTAGTCTTTTTTTTTTGTTTTTTTTTTTTTTTTATAGATTTATTGCTCAACAGTGTCAAGACCAATTACAGAGCATTACATAAATTGCTACATTTAAATCTAAAGAGATATAAAACATGTGAAAACGTAAATCAAAATATATACAAACAATTTTGCACTAATAAAATAAAAACAGTAATACAGGAATTTCTTGATATAGTATAGTCAAAGTATAACAAAGAATAGTCAAAGACAAAAAACATAAGCAGAGAAAAAAAAGCAAATCAAAAGTACAAGGTCAAAATATAAAACAATGGTATACTAAAAAATTAAAAAATATGAAATTAATAAATATGAATATATACAGTTTAAATTTTTATAAAAAACACATACACATTGCAGTTTGCAATGGAAGAGGGTGCCAATTTGTAAGGCTTTTGATAGCACTCGATTTAAAATCTTTAAACGAACCAAAAATGTCACAATCGGAGCTGATTGAGTTATAGGTTGAGCAAATGGTATACAGGGGTGGTATCAAGGCCATAGGGCCCCCATATAAATCATTATAAAATGAGTCTGTCTGACGACTAGCAGCTCTGGGCACCAGAAAATTCAAATTATTGACGATCTCAGGAGAGTCAAGGACGCTATGAACGGCCTTGAACAAAAAGACCAGACCCGCTAGTGATCGTCGAGTCTTTAGTGACAAAAACCCAAACTCAACCAGCAACAATGAGTGGTCGACGTGAAGAGGAGGAGGACCTCCGGACGATTTAAACCAGAGGAATTTTAAAAATTTTCTCTGAATCATCTCCAACGCAGTAACATATTTTTTAAAATGGGGGTCCCAAATAATTGAGCCATACTCTAAAATTGATCTAACAAAACTGTGGTAGAGTACCCTGAGCGCCAAGTTATTATTAAAATTGCGTGAATTGCGTATTATGAATCCAAGAGCCCTTGCAGCCTTGGACACTGTTGACAGGATGTGTTGCACAAACGAAAGATGCCAATCAAATATAACACCAAGATCCTTGACTGACTCGCAGCGATCAAGACAAACATTAAACAGAGTATACCTGAACTCAAGCGGTTGTTGAAGCCGAGTGAAAGAAACAATTTTGCACTTGCCAAGGTTTAGATCCAACTTATTGTCATCACACCATCTCTCCAAAATATTAAGGTTGGCTTGTAAAATGGAACAGTCAACAGGGTGCTTTATAGCCATAAATATCTTAAGATCATCGGCAAATAATAAATGAGGAGAGGATAGAGAAGCACTCAAGTCATTAATGAATAAATTAAATAACATCGGCCCAAAGTTAGATCCCTGAGGAACACCAGAGGTGGCTACGAATTCAGCAGAAGAAAATCCACCGTGAAAAACGAACTGCATTCTATCCGCTAGGTAGGAAGATAATAATATAACAAGATTATTGTCAAAGCCAAAAGAATGCAGCTTATTAATAACGACTGCATGATCTATGCAGTCGAATGCTTTAGCAAAGTCTGTATAGATGCAATCTACCTGCCCCCTTGCAGCAATAACTGGAGTAACATACTGAGTGAAGGCTACCAAGTTTGTCACCGTTGAACGACCCTTCATGAATCCATGTTGTTTAGTGGAGATAAGATGTTTGATACGAGGGAAGATGGAGTTAAAAAGGATAGATTCAAAGATTTTGGAAAAATTGGAAATTATGGCGATGGGACGATAGTTCTTAATATCAGACTGTAAGCCAGATTTGAGGATTGGACAAATCTTTGTAGATTTCCAAATAGCTGGAAACGTGCCTTCATGCAGGATCTTGTTAAAAAGTTTGGTGAGTGGAGGCGCAAAAATATGCGCACAGTCCCGAAGTAGGAATGCTGGAATCAGATCAGCACCGCTGGTCAAGTTACATTTGGCTCGCTTGAGAGTTGATAACACCTCATCTTCAGTAACCTTAGTAAAGCTGATCAGTGGAAGATTCAGACCAGAGACATCCGAAAAGCTAGTATTAGGAGAGGAGGGTCTAAACACTCCCTTAAAGTAGCTGGCAAAACCGTCAACAATAGACTGTGGAGTGTTAAAGGTGCAACTTTCCAAAAAACATTTCTCCCGGTATACGGCTTTGACGCTTTTTGGATCTAATAAATGTCCAGAAACGTTTGGGATCGGCGGAAATATTATTGGCTGACTCCGATATGAAGTTAGAGAAGGCGGTCCTTATTTGTAACTTAACCAACGTTCTGATGTGCTTGAACCTTGAGTAGTCAAGTAAAGATTTAGATTTTTTATAAGCATGATGAAGAGCACGTTTCCTACGCAGAGTATCAATAATGGAGGGTGAAAACCACGTAGGATAGGTGGATCGAGAAGAGGATCGAGGCGGAACAAATTTATCTAGAATAGAATAAAGGCAGGAGTAAAATGTATCTAAAAGTTCACTTGATGATTTGTTGGACTCTTCAATTACAGTAAAGTCAGTATTACTAAGGGTCAGGTAGAGCGCCGGAAGATCGGCACGGCGGAAATTGTATGACTTGCTGTTGGGATGTAACCGATTATTTTGTGTAAAATTAGACGTGCCTTGGCTGGCATGGATCGTAAAAGATGCCAATAAGGCGGGATGATAGGGATCCTCAGGGACAACAGGGCAATGTTCCTTAATAACGTCTGCACTCAAATTACTAAAAACCAGATCTAGCATATTATCGCCAGAATTCGTGATAGTATTCACTTGCTTAAGGCTACACAGAGAAATAAAATTGTTGATCGAGGTGGATTTTCTAGGGGCTAGGTTACACTGTGAAAGATTAAAGTCACCGGCTATGACAATGTTATCATAAGTGCATGACATAATGAAGACTTCGAGATGTTCAAAAAAGGACTCGAAATTCAAAATCGAGGTATTGGGAGGGATATAAATGCACACCATCAAGCATTTCAAAGAACCAATAAAACAGGTGCAAACAACCATATCGATAGTATGGAATAAGTTCGAGATTAGTACAGTGTCAACAGGGTTCGAGTTAAAACGCTTGTTGTTGGTAGCAATAAGAACTCCACCTCCTCTAGTGAGACCTGATTTAGAGAAGTTACGATCAGACCTAAATATCGTAAATGTTGGTGGCATCAATTCACTGTTCAGCACGTTATCGTGAAGCCAAGTTTCAGTGCAGAAGACAAAGTCAAAATCGTGGTCGTACATTGCTGGATATATTAAATCGAACTTAGTGTTGAGACCTCGGACATTTTGATAATACATACTGAATTTCATACCAGTCAAGAGAGATTGTTTTCCTCTAAAAAAGGAGTAGAAGATTTATCACTAATACCGTCTGCTACTATGTTAGCGACCCCCGTCGAAGTCAGATTGCCTACAGAATTAGGGAGTTCCCGTATAGGTTTTGATCTAGGTAAGTGTACGAATTCCCTGATGGTAATGTTAACAGGCCACTTCCCTGGGTCAAGGAATCTGGTCACGTCAGTCTCATTCAATCCCACCTTGAACGTGCTATACCTACTACTAGAAAGTAGACACTTACAATAACAGTCCTGAACGTTCAAGGTGGTCCGGATAAACGTCAGCAATTGTGATTCACTTGTATCAGGGGAGCAGTTGCTAAGATGATACCAGGCTCGTTTCTTGCGAGCTGCCGCACGAAGAAGATTTGAGGAGCCTGTACCCAAGAGTACAGGTTTTTGTGCGAAGGGAATCGACTCACTCCTGGAACAGCTTAAGTGATTTCTGCTGGGTTTAGGATTACGTGGGCTAGACTCGACGATAATAGATTCATTAGCCACAGCAGTAGAATTATCACGAAAAGAGCTCGACAGTCCGCAGCCGCTGAAAGACAGCGTTGAACGCACATGGGGTATATTGGGTTCGCTTGAAGTTGCAGAAGGACAAGGGCAAGTGGAGGCAGACACGTTGGATGAAGTTTGGGATAATGCACTCACAGGATTAGATGCTAAGTGACCATTTATGACAAGATCTTTGAGCTCCTTAAGTTCGCTAATGAAAACGTTGAAGTTAGGGGACAGATTCTTGTTAATGACGTCTAGTTTAGAACCGTTGTTATTAGATAAAAGTAGCTTGAGTTCAACTATAGTCTGCTTCATTTCAATAATTACATCGGAAAGATCGCAAGTATCTAGAATAACAGAATCCGTAGATGGGGTGCAACCACTCTCAAATCTGTGCTTGTCACAAATGACGGTATTTGCATCAACTGAAATAAAGTTTTTGGATTTAGAACAACCCCTATGGAAGATGAGTTTGCATTCACTGCAATTAACAATAGACAATGAGGCAGTTTTTTTGCACTTGGCACATTTAGTGGATTGGGTAGCTCTCTCTACAGTACCGCCAAAATTCATTTTGTGAAAGCAGAACAAAGAATACCAACAAAAGGAAACTAACACAAATAAGAAACACAGAAGGGACGCGCCTGCAACAAACAGGGGAATGAGTTTACCTTCTGATCAAAATGTTCAAAGTGTTTCATGCACTAAAAGTTAAAACATTTAAAAATTTAAGAATTAGAAAAATAAAATAAAAACAAAATAAAAAAAAATTATAATAATAACAATAATAATAAAAACAAGATTAAAAATTAGAAAAAAAATTAATGAAAAATATATACATATATATATATATATATATATATATATATATATATATATATATATATATATATATATATATATATATACATACACACATACATATATATATATATATACACACACACACACATATACATATAAATAAATAAAAATAATGATTAAAATAATAAATATAATTAATAAAATAAATAAATAAAAGTTTATGTTTAAGAATCTTCTTTCTTCTTCATACCCTTGACTCTCCCTCTTCTTTAATCCCTCGACTATCCCTCTTCTTAAATCCCTCGGCACTCCCTCTACTAGAATCCCAAGACTCTCTCTCTTCTTTAAACTTTAAACTTCGTTATTCACGTTTCCTTCATTGAACCATTCACTTGAGTTCATTTATCTTTATATTCTCTTAGTGAGATATAATTATCTTATCTTCGCACCGTTCACAGGTTCCACAGATATGGAATTCGAATGTGTTTAAGAAAGTCAAAAAAGAAATGAAATGAAATGAAATCAATTTAACTTAAAACCATAGCAGTTTATCGCACATATATATTCACACTTTATGCAATTAAGACAATAATTGAACACTACATTATTTCGATGATATATTTATTTATTATGCATATAATAACACACACTTAGCACTAATTAACTAATTAACTAACCATAAAACTAGGGGAGCCCAACTCAACTAAGCATTCACCTTTTGGGAAACAAATACAATAATTGAACACCACATCACAACGTTGATTAACTATGATAATGATGATTAACAGGCTTAATCATAAATTAACGAATAAATTAAACTAAAACAACAACACGATTAAAAGAGCAGAATCTGAACGAGCTAGCGAGCACACGACTCAACCTTCGGGCGGTCTAAACGTGAATCTTGTAGTCTTGTCTGTCTAGTCTTGTCTGTCTAGTCTTGTCTGTCTAGTCTTGTCTGTCTAGTCTTGTCTGTCTAGTCTTGTCTGTCTAGTCTTGTCTGTCTAGTCTTGTCTGTCTAGTCTTGTCTGTCTAGTCTTGTCTGTCTAGTCTTGTCTGTCTAGTCTTGTCTGTCTAGTCTTGTCTGTCTAGTCTTGTCTGTCTAGTCTTGTCTGTCTAGTCTTGTCTGTCTAGTCTTGTCTGTCTAGTCTTGTCTGTCTAGTCTTGTCTGTCTAGTCTTGTCTGTCTAGTCTTGTCTGTCTAGTCTTGTCTGTCTAGTCTTGTCTGTCTAGTCTTGTCTGTCTAGTCTTGTCTGTCTAGTCTTGTCTGTCTAGTCTTGTCTGTCTAGTCTTGTCTGTCTAGTCTTGTCTGTCTAGTCTTGTCTGTCTAGTCTTGTCTGTCTAGTCTTGTCTGTCTAGTCTTGTCTGTCTAGTCTTGTCTGTCTAGTCTTGTCTGTCTAGTCTTGTCTGTCTAGTCTTGTCTGTCTAGTCAAATCAAATCAAATATATTTATTTCATTATCTTAGTTACAATACAGAAATGCTAACTAAATGAACTATGTCAAAAACAAAATACAATTATGCATCACACCGCGTTTGAAAAATTGTAAATTGGCAAACCAAAACAGATCAGACAAATCATAACAAAACCAATTTCATAAACGCTGTGTGAGCACAAAAAACGAACACGACCGATTGCAAAGAAGATTACAAAACAACCTAAATTCTAAGCGAATCATGTCGGTGTTAAAGTTTCTATGAGCAGCAATATATCTAAACAGATATAGTAATTATCTACAAATTTTAAATTAAATATTAATATTCGATTGAACTAAATTAAAATAAATAAAATAAGTAGCACACCTATAAGTCGCGTAATCAATTATGCGCCACACCAAGCTTGCAAAAAGTAAAATAGGAACAGCAGTGCAGTGCACAAAACAAAAATGAAAATCAAATCATAACATGAACCAATTTCCCCACTGATGTGTGAGCTTAAAATCAAACACGCTCGCCTTTAGCACTACTTAATAATATTTACAATAAATTTAATAATAAATATAATTAATAATTCAAAAATTCTTCAAAATTGTATGGTTCTATGTCTCTTATATAGGTAGAAAGGTCTCTTTTTAACTTCTTGCTATTACTAATTAGTTTAATCTTTTATGGCAGTCTGTTGTAGATTTTCAAGATGCTATAGAGAGGGCTCCTTTCCGTCATCGATAGGTTATGTCTTGGATATTCATACAACTCTTTATTATATCTGGTATTCTGTGCTATCGGTTTTATAAAACGTTCAAATAAATATTTATGTTTAAATAAGAAAATTATACTTATATATGTATATACCCGAACAGTTTAACAGATTCACTCTTTTAAAGTGTCCTCTACAAGACTCCCGAAAGGGTAAGTTAAGTAAAATTCGTAGAATGTGTTTCTGCACTCTGAATAACTTTCCGGAATGGTTTTTCGTTTCTTCCGATTCCGTTTCCCCAGAAAATTATCCCATATTTTATATGTGAATTGATGTTAGCGATATATACTATTCTTATGACATTTGGATCTACATATCGACTGAGCACTCTTATCGCGTAAACTGATCTGTTTAGCTTTACTAAAAGTAGGTTAAAATGGCTTGACCAGAGTTTTGTCCAAAAGAATTCCCAAAAGCCTGACCGACTGTTGCATTTTTATTGCATCACCTTGAATAAATATCTCCTCTGGGTGGGTCATTACGGATCTTTTTGTTTTAAAAGTGATTACCTTGGTTTTCTGGCTATTTAGGATTAGTCTATTTTCAGTGAACCACGACAATAATGCAGACATAACTAGATTCGCCTTGAGAGTAATATCCTCTATAGTCTTGTTTATTATTAGTACAGAGGTGTCATCTGCATAGTTTACCAGTAAGTGTCGCGGAATGATTGGAACTTGGGCCAAATCATTTATATAAATTGTAAACAGTAAGGGACCAATGGTACTTCCTTGCGGAACGTCCCTGTTTATTGATCTAGGAGTGGACTTCAATGCACCATATGTTGTTTCTAGCCTGGTGATGTGAATTCTATTCTGTAAAAAGGATTGTAGCCAATTCAACGCTGTTCCACGAACCCCATAATTAAAAAGTTTATCTTTTAGTAAAGCATGATCCACTAGGTCATAAGCCTTACTAAGGTCGACTAGTAAACCACACGGTATGTTTTTAATTCTAGACTATCTGTTATTCCTGATATGATTTCGTAGCATGCTGTATCTATGCTTTTACCCTTAACAAAACCATGCTGTTGCTGGGCTATAATTTTATGCTTATTCAAAAAAGGGAGTAATCTGACGCATACCAATTTTTCAAAGATTTTTGAGAACGATGACAAGATACTTATCGGCCTGTAATTATTAATGTCCGTTGTATCACCATTTTTATAAACAGGAGTAATTAACGCCACTTTTAATAAATTCGGGAATACACCAAACATAAGTGAGTTATTGATTATATACAGCAAGGGTTTAAGCAAACTGGAAACAACATTTTTTATAACAATACTGGAGATTTCATCTTCACCCGCACTTTTTTATTTTTCAAGTTCATTATAGTGTTATACAGTTCTTCCTCGGTTACAGGTTTAAGGAAAATTGTGTGACTATTGCTCACTATATTGTTAACATACCTCACCCTTGGTTGAGCGCTGGATAGGCTTTCAGCTTTATCAGCAAAGAAATTGTTGATAGTAGCGGCGATGGAATGTTTATTAGATTTTTCAAATAATTTTTTTTTATTCTTTTTAGTCCCGGTGATTTTCCGAACAATGTTCCAACTTGTCTTTTGTATATCTGTTGCATTCTCAAGTTGTCTCTTAAAGTTGTTTTTTTCTTCTTCTCTAAGTAAACTATTGTAGATTCTATGTAGTCTATTGTACGGTAGCTTATAATCACGATTATAGTGCGATAAAGTTTGTAATAACTCAAAGTGCTTCTTCAAGCTGAATAGTTTGGGGTTTCAGAAAATCCGCGGCGCTGATCATATGGTATTAATTGTACATAACGGGAAAGCCTGATTAAACTGCGTAAAGAATATGTTGATAAAAACTGTCCATTGGTAGTTGATGTCAACGCAATCACACACCAGAAGATCGTCCCAGGACATGTTCTCCATGAGCTCTCTGTGGTGTCTCATATTATCTACACTGAAGACTAGAGTTTGTTTATACTTCATTCCCATATCCTGTTCCGCAGATAGACTCAGAACTTGGGCACAGTGATCTGATATTAAATAATTAAATGTTTCCAAATATATTCACACTTGATATTTACTATAACATTGTCAATGCATGTCCCTGTTTCGGGATGACTAACTTCCTCGGCTAAAGGGAGTGAGTTGAAAGATTCAAGTAGAGACCCAAACTGTTGACTAAAATTTGTTCTTCTTAGCATATTTATATTGAAATCGCCTCCAATTATGAATTGTTTGTCTTCACTCGCATGCAATAGTAACAGTTCATTAAGGTGGTCCATGAAACTAGTAAAACTCGTCAGTGCGGCTCTGTATATTCCCACAATTATTAGACCATCACCATTTATAACGGTTTCAATTGCAGCACACTCAAAAATCATCTGGACAGCCATACGGTTAATATCGGTCATTGATTTACTAGGAATGTCTTCTTTACAGTATAATGCGACTCCTCCATGTGATCCTTCCGGTCTACAAAAATGGGCCGCTAAGGTAAAATTCTTCAATTTGGCAACTTCTAGTTGTGCTTCACTCTTCCAGTGTTCAGTCAAGATTAGGAATATACAATTTTTTATTTTTTCTAACATAAATTCTAGTCTATGGACTTTGTTTCCTATGGATTGTATATTTTGGTTTAAAAATTGTATAGTCGGTGGTGCAGGTAGTGTCGGGTTTTTTCCTAAAGTTACCCTGTGTGTTTTGTTTTCTCCAGTCTTACCCGGGTGTTTTTGGGTCATGTTTCCGGTAGTTTTAATTGCTCTAAAAACTCAAACGGTGCTGACAGTTTAAAGGAGGAATATTCTTCTGGTCGCTTAGACTCTAACTTCTTACATTTAACAGTGTTTATGTTTTTCCCTGCAGGTAATTAACAATCTCTGTTTCTGTTGCAGAGGGTTCCAAATTGTAGACATGCAAATGCGCATATCTATCGGCTGCGTTTATAACCGTTGATTCAGCATTACCAAAAATTATCTTGGACCTCCTACTTTTTTTATTTCTCTGCACTTGCCATTTTTCATTATTTGTTTTTTTATCTGTGTTTTTAGTTTTGTTTACAACTATATCTCTCGTGATTTGGTCCATGTTACTGGTTTCAGCTAGCTGCTTTTGCTCGTGAGTTCTATCAATAGACTGCTTTTGGCGCTGACTTACCCCGGGCTCGTGGACCGACATACCATTAGTTGCCATGGTCGGCGGTGTTTTAGTAAATTCCGTATTTTCTTTATGGACCATTTGTAACAATTTTTGATTTTCAATTGCTAATTCTTCAATTTTTTTATTAAGAACGCTATTAACTCGCACGTCCACTCACGTTGAACGTCGACACTCGACAAGACTAGTCTTGTCTGTCTAGTCTTGTCTTTTTTTTTGCACGTGCTGGAGGTGAAAATCTGCAAACAGACATCACCCGACCCGTGCCGAGTAGTAGTGTGGGGCTGCCCCCCAAAACGGGCGACCCACTAAAGAAACCCCAAAACGGGCGCGCGTTAATCGCCGTGCCCCGCCCCCCTCACATCAGAGTTTATAATAATTTTGTGCGCCCCCTTCGCACTAAGGGGGGGCCGGTGATGGCACACTCGGCTCGCGAGTAGCAACCCCTCGTCACGCCTTACGCTCGTCCTTTTCATCCTTCTCCTTTTTCATCATTATATGTCCTATCATTCCAGTCAGCACGCCCCATTCATACTCACTGCGGAGCATTATTCTCACCATACTCTCCTTGTTAACATTCTCTCCCACCTTGCATTCTGCGGCGCTCCTCATTCTCTTCCATCTCATACACTCGAAGATGGTATGCTCTGCAGTATCCTCAGTCGCTCCACAATACCTACAGTGCGCCTCAACTAGTTTCCCGATGCGCACCAGGTAAGACCCAAAGCATCCATGCCCCGTAAGCGCCTGGGTGAGGTGATAATTCACCTCCCCGTGCACACGGTTGACCCATTCATCGATATTCGAAATCAGTTGCCTGGTCCACGCTCCCTCTTCCGACCCCTGCCATAGCTCTTGCTATACACGCATTGTTTCTTCCCTTTCATTTCTAGGATCACTATCTTCCCAAACTCTCACCCTTTCATGCGCCAGAAGGTCTAACGGGATAACTCCAGCAACGACCGCCACGGCGTCGCCAGAAACAGTCCTGTATGCGCTGCACACACGCAGCAGCATACACCTTTGCACTCTCATCAGTCTCGCTCTATAACACTCAATCCTGAAAGCATTTATCCATGCCGGCACCCCATACAGGAGAATGGAGTGCACGACCGCATTCATAACCCTCCTCTTGAAGGCCAACAGCGCACCTATGTTGAGCATCAGCCGTCTAAGGGCTTTCACACATGCTTTAGCCTTGCTCACCACCCGGGTGACCTGATCGGACACCCATAGATTTCGCTGAAGCTCTACCCGAAATTATCTTACAGATTCCCGAGCCGGTACGTCAACTGTCCCCATTCCCACGGCCAGTTCACGCAGCTTTCTTCTCCCAATTAGCAGGACCGCCTCGGTTTTGTGGGGAGCCAGAGCAAGCCCTTTTTCCCCCATCCAGCTATCAATCCTACTAATTGCCTCATTCATTATCGCTTTCAGGCTTCCTTCCGTTCTTGCGACAGCGACCACCGCTAAGTCATCAGCGTACCCTACGAGTGTAACCCCGTCTGGCAGCCTCAATCTCAAAACCTCATCATTAAATATGTTCCACAGTATCGACCCAAGGACAGAACCCTGTGGAACACACGCACTCATTTTAAAGATTTTACCTTCCACAGTCACTATCTCCCTATCATTCAAGTAGCTCCCCACCATCTTTCGCAGGTAGGGAGCTACCCCCTTTAGTTCCAAAGCCTCCATGATTCCGCCCCATGGGACCGAATTGAAGGCATTTTTCACGTCCAGGGTGACAAGCACGCAGTAGCTACGGGTACGCCATGGACCCGTATTTGCTAACCTTGCTCTCTCTATCACACGCATCATTGCGTTCACCGTAGTGCGGCCGCCTCTGAACCCATACTGTTCCTCTGAAAGACCCCCTGCCCTATCGAGATCCTCATTTATCCTAGCTCCGATCATACTCTCAAACATCTTCTCTATCCCATTCAGTAGGCAGATTGGCCTGTAATTGGCTTCCTCTCCTTCCTTTCGCTCTTTTTCAATCATCACCAGTCTCGCTCTCTTCCACTCTTTGGGGAAACTGCCATTCATCAACTATTCATTCATCATGCTCAAGCACATGTC
This sequence comes from Phosphuga atrata, assembly GCA_944588485.1. Lineage (NCBI taxonomy): Eukaryota > Metazoa > Arthropoda > Insecta > Coleoptera > Silphidae > Phosphuga > Phosphuga atrata. The sequence goes on along the minus strand of OX155899.1, from coordinate 17,568,658 downwards.
CTCGCACACATGCCTAAACACCTTGCACGCTTCCGGTGAAACACCATCAGGACCCGGCGCTCCTCTCTCATCCGGCTTCCCTCTTTCATCCGGCTAACTTCACTCTGCAGCTCCCACGGATTCCAGCCAGTTCATTCGCTCATGTACTCGGAGAGTATTAACCCTTTGCGCAATTTTCCTGGTGACCATCTTATATCCGCCACCCCAGATATTATTATTCATTTCTTCGTAGAGCACTCTCCAAGCTTCTTGCCTGGAGTTCGCGATGGCTCTGCGAAGCTCCATGCGCACCAAGTTATAGCACCTTCTGCACTCCTCACGCACTTCCTCATTTGCTCGCCTACTCTTCACCATGCATCTCCTTTCACGCAAACAGCTTTTTCACTTTTCAGCTAGTAAACTGACTTCCTGCCTCTGACGCCCCTCCGTTTTTTCCGGAACACCGTCACCGTCATCACAAGCCCCGCGAAGAACTGCTTCTCAGGAGCTCCGCAATCCATTTTCGGGGCCTGTCCTTTCAGCCATCTCTTTCATGACGTCTCCCAATATTTTTAGTAGACTCTTATCCACTCTCCATCCATTCGTTCCAATTGCAACCAGTCCCTCAGAAACTTCCCCTTGTACGTCGAAGAGAATATCCTGGTGATCACTCAGATTCTCTCCCTCTCTGACACGCCACTCTTTCACTCTGCCTGCAATCCGTAAGGTGCTAAAAGTGATGTCTATGAAAGACATACTTTCGCCCCGCACGAAGGTTGGCACATTCCCACTGTTGTGAACCACCAGGTCCTCCTCTGCCAGCCACTCTTCCATCATTCTCCCTCTCTCATCCTCTCTAGGGGATCCCCACCAAGCGGACTTGGCCTTGAAATCCCCCCGACAACAATCCCTTTGGACCAGCTTTTCATACTGGTCCTTAGCTCATCCATAAAAGCTACAAACTGCTCTAACGTTATGTTAGGCGAGATTAGTAGCACTCATACAGGACCCAATTTTCCCATTCAATCCACACACATCCATTTCCACATCCACACTTAACCATAGGATTTTCCGATTGGAAAATCCTCACAGCAATATTTTTACACTAGTCCACGTGCCAGCCTCCGTTACCAATAGTCCGAAGATTTGGTTCGGAGACAATGGCCCACATCCACTCTCTCATCATGCACCGTCTTCCATACCAGCTCCATTGCAGGCGCACTTCTATTTGAGTTCTTCTGCAATACTAGCATATTCTGTTTCTTTGGGACGTCCCTTTCATACTTTCCTTGTACAGTTTCCTGTACGCAGGGCAGTTCATGGAGTCCACCCTTTGCCCACTCACTCCGCACACGAAGCACTTAGCCTCTTCGGCCGTGCACTCGTGTGCTTTGTGCCCACTTTCATCGCATCGCAAACACGCATTCTTTCGCTCTATTCCCTTGCATGCTGCCGCCATGTGCCCGAAGCCAAGGCATCTGTAGCAACTGATCGGCCTATTATCTTCGGTCACTCGGCACATGATCCAGCCAACTTTTATTCTGCCTTTCTCCAGTATGGGTTGTGCCGCTCTTACTGGAAGAGTGATAAATGCCATATTTCTTCGGCGCCCTCGCCCTTATAATCATCCAGCCGGGCGATGAAGTGGTACTTCCTCTCGGAGTCCAACGACTCATCGCCTCCCATACAGATAACATTCTCGCTCTTGATGTAGGCCACGGAGCCTATATTCAAGCCTTCAGCCAGTCGCTTGGCCTGGGGGAGCTGGTCGAGCATCCGCAAGCCCAGCTGTCCACAGTTATCCCCTTTCTCTAATGCAACCAACAGGAGCACATCCTCGTCCCTGGCCAGAGGAGAGCCCTGAGCCATCTTCACCACGGTGAAGACGTCCTCGGACCACCTCTCCCTCGCCAGGGACATGTACTCCTACACATTCATTCTCGGCTTCAACGCACTGGTGATACTACATTCAGCCTACGTTTGGGTGCTGACTTCCTTGCACGCTATACCTACCGTTTGTACCTCAACGTCGTACAGCACCTTCTCAATCGGCTGGAAGCGATGCTCCTCGAGCCAGCTGGTTACCGAGTGGCGCGAGAAAACAATTGTTGTCCTCATGACTCGCGCTGCTGCTTCCTTAATGTCACGATTTGTGCTGCTGCCTCCGGCGATGGCCCTCTCCAGCTCCTCCACCTGTCTATTGAGTGCCCCAATCGCCTCCACGATCGTAAAGACAATCGACCACTCAGTCTTTTTGTAAGCGTCGACGTCATCCGTCGACCGATCAGCAGCTTTTCTGTTCTTCTGGGTTTCTCCAATAGACTGGCTCCTCGCACGACTTTCCATATCCCCTGCACCCCTGCTTACTTTTTGCTTCAGGAAAGATTCCATACTAAACGGAGTCTCCCCAAAATTGAAAATAAATTAAAGAAACCTCCCCTAACGGGGGGTTGAAAAATTGACCGCAGATATCGTGCTACAGTAACTGAAGCAAGAAAATCCGTGGCGTTGGATTATTCTTATCTCAAAAGATAAGATAAGAAAGAGAGAAAAAAAAATGGATTTAAGGCGATAAAAACTCACGCCGCGTGCTGGGACACAAATTAATAAACTGAAATGAAACACTTTTATAAAAATCAAAAGAAAGAAAACTCTAAACCGCGGGATAAAAAATAGCTAAATACACTAATTATCTAACCAACCAGTTAATTAATTATAGTAGCTAAGCAATATAACTAAATATTTAACTAAGTAATAATATTACTAAATATTATTGAGTCACCCATATGCGGAGCACAAAGCTACACATCCACTCAGTTCGGCGTCTACTCAGAGACTGGGGTGTCTAGTCTTGCCTGTCTAGTCCTGTCTGTCTAGTCTTGTCTGTCTAGTCTTGTCTGTCTAGTCTTGTCTGTATAGTCTTGTCTATCTAGTCTTGTCTGTCTAGTCTTGTCTGTCTAGTCTTGTCTGTCTAGTCTTGTCTGTCTAGTCTTGTCTGTCTAGTCTGTCTAGTCTTGTCTGTCTAGTCTTGTCTGTCTAGTCTTGTCTGTCTAGTCTTGTCTGTCTAGTCTTGTCTGTCTAGTCTTGTCTGTCTAGTCTTGTCTGTCTAGTCTTGTCTGTCTAGTCTTGTCTGCCTAGTCTTGTCTGTCTAGTCTTGTCTGTCTAGTCTTGTCTGTCTAGTCTTGTCTGTCTAGTCTTGTCTGTCTAGTCTTGTCTGTCTAGTCTTGTCTGTCTAGTCTTGTCTGTCTAGTCTTGTCTGTCTAGTCTTGTCTGTCTAGTCTTGTCTGTCTAGTCTTGTCTGTCTAGTCTTGTCTGTCTAGTCTTATCTGTCTAGTCTTGCCTGTCTAGTCTTGTCTGTCGATGCCGCGCAGCACACGACCTACTGGTTGCTACGGCCCTAGAGCTAAAAGCGGATATCGCAATAATATGTGAACCAAACAAAAAACTGGCAACCAATGCTAAATGTTTCACAGACGATGAAAAGGACACAGCGATCTGGATCAAAAACCAAAAGTTGTCCGTGGTAAGTACTGGGCATGGATCAGGCTTCGTGAGGGTAGAGTTATCATATACAATCCCAGGTTATAATATACAATTGTTATTTCTCACCCAACAAAAACATCGAACAACTGTCTGCAGCTCTTGAAACTCTTAGCCAGTCCTAGACATCAGAAAAAAAAAATTATTATAGCTAGAGACTTCAACGCAAAGTCCCCTTACTGGAGATCCCCAAGCATGGACAGTAGACGAAATATCGTAACAGACTGGGCAGCGAAACTGGATTTGAGCATACAAAACAAAGGTGGCACACACACGTTTGTGAGGGGACACTCGCGCTCAATAATAGACCTCACCTTCTCCACCAATTCTATTGGCGACAGGTTCCAAGGCTGGAAGGTTCTTGACAAGGAAACCTTGTGCGACCACCGTTACATCTTTTATAACATAAGAGAAAAGGCAAGATCAAAGACAAAGGCATACCCGAAAACAAGTGGCTGGATCTTGGAAAACCTGCAGGAAGAAAAAATCAAGGAGTGTCTAACGAAAGAGCTAGAAACCATTACCACAGAAGATTCCGATACTCTGGTTCAAACGATGAGTAAAGTGTGCGATGCTACCTTGCGAAAGAAGTGACCAAAAAATTATAAAAAGTCAGGTTTTTTCAGGTTTTATACTGGTGGACCGGCGAAATTGCTGAAATGAGAACTACATATGTCGCTACCAGGAAAAAATAACAACGTGAGAGAGCAAAACAAACACCGGAAGAAACTGTTACGTCATAAATATAAGCGAGCAAAAAAGGTACGTCAACTCATTAACAAATCAAAGCAAAGCCATTGGAAAAACTGTGCACCGACCTAAATAAAGACACGTGGGGAGACTAGATCAAAATTATAAGAAGAAACCTTAAAATTCGGACGCAAGATCTTCAAATGACCATGGAAGGAGTTCGTCAAGTAGATGATGTACTATTTCTGAAACATACACCTTTTGCTTGGGTACAACCTGAAGTTCACACAACGCCCCCCTTTACGGAAGAGGAACTATCGCTGGCGAGTAAACGTATTAGAAACTGCAGAACACCGGGTCCCGATGGCATAACCCCCGAGATTGTCAAGTTAACCGCTAGACGTCAACCTAAATTCGCCTTAGACGTAATGAATAGGTTGTGAACTGCTGGGAACTTCCCAGTCATATGGAAGCGCGCAAAACTGTCACTAATTAGAGAAGGAGATAAACCGATAGGAGATCCCACATCACACAGACCCATCTGCCTATTGGATGTGTCTGCTAAGCTACTTAAGCAGCTCTTGCTACTAAGGCTAAAGGTAGAGCTTGGGGCGGGAGGCGGTTTGTCCAATAACCAATATGGATTTAGACAAGGTAGATCCACCATCAATGCCTTAAGCGCTGTCCTGGAGATAGCAGAAAAGGCTAAAAGCAGAACCCAGAGGACCAGGCGCATGTGTGCCCTCCTTACATTTGATGTTACTTTTTGCTTCAGGAAAGATTCCATACTAAACGGAGTCTCCCCAAAATTGAAAATAAATTAAAGAAACACTCCCCTAACGGGGGGTTGAAAAATTGACCGCAGATATCGTGCTACAGTAATTGAAGCAAGAAAATCCGCGGCGTTGGATTATTCTTATCTCAAAAGATAAGATAAGAAAGAGAGAAGAAAAAAATGGATTTAAGGCGATAAAAACTCACGCCGCGTGCTGGGACACAAATTAATAAACTGAAATGAAACACTTTTATAAAAATCAAAAGAAAGAAAACCCTAAACCGCGGGATAAAAAATAGCTAAATACACTAATTATCTAACCAACCAGTTAGAAATGTTTTTAATAGCGCATCCTGGAAGCATATCATGGACAGTCTGACAAGAAGGAGTATATCTCCGTATCTGTTGCGCATATTAAGAAGCTACCTCTGCTGTCGAAGCATCATACTGCTAGGAGACCAGGAAAAAGAAGAGCGTCAAATCAACAGTGTCGCCCCACAGGATTCGATACTAGGCCCCATCCTGTTGAACGTGCTATATGACGAAGTATTTATCATGAGGCTGCCATTGGGGACCACCGTAATCGGCTTCGCAGACGATATCGCACTTGTTGTTACAGAAAAAACAGAGCAAGGCTTAATGTGAACGGCAAATCAAGCAACAAAAATGGTCAGTGCGTGGATGAAGTCGAAGAACCTAAGTCTAGCTCCAGAAAAAACCGAGGCTGTCCTCGTCACAGGCCTAAGACAACTTAGCCCCGTAAAGTTTAAAGAGGAAGAGGCAATTATAATACCAAAAGAATCACTCAAATACCTCGGAGTAGTGATCGATAAAAGGCTATCCTTCATGGCGCACATTACCGAAGCGGCAGGAAAGGAAATGAGAACACTAGCAGGCATTCAGCAGCTCATGCCAATCGTAGGGTGGCCTAAGAGCAGCTCTCGGGAAGTACTTAGTTCTGTAATCCAGTCTACCATGTTGTATGGTGCTCCTATATGGGCCAAAGAACTAGACAAGAAACGAAACCTTCACCAACTCGCAACCGTTCAGCGGAAAATGGCTTTACGTACATGCAGCGCTTACCGGACGGTCTCAGGAGAGGCCGCCCAAGTCATCTCGGGAATACCCCCCATATACCTCCTCGTAAAAGAGCGAAACAAGCTGGACGATGCAAACTACTGCAAACAGAAAAATCAACTGGCCAGAGAAGAGCTTATTGAGGAATGCCAGCTCAGCGACAAAGGACAGTGGACCCCAGTGCGAATCCCAAATATATCGTCCTGGGTAAATAGAAAATTCGGCGAAACTAGCTACTACCTTACTCAAGTACTGACTGGCCACGGTAGCTTCAGGGATTATCTCTTCAATATTGGCAGAGCAACAGACGACCTATGTGTTTACTGCGGAGAAACAGATAGTGTAAATCACACTATCTTGATTGCTGGATGGAAGAACCCTTTAGCGCCAGAACAATAAGGGGAAAAAAGGAGGGAAAATATACAAAATGTAGAATAATTTAAATTATGCCATCCGTCACTCCGAGGTTATGCGATAAGCGGGTCCAGAGTGTGCGGATGAGATTCCAGGGGGTCCACTTGGCTGGAGAAGTTATTTTATTAACACCAGCTCTTATATGTTTTAAAGTTCGTTATGTCTTTAAACTTTTTTGGCAAGTGATTGTACAATTTAACACAGCTGTAATAAGGCCCTTTTTCCGACATTGTCAATGTGTGGATTGGCGGCATATATTCAATTTGTTCCCTTCTTGTTTCCACATGGTGGTTGTTCTTACTTTTTTCAAATAGATTTTTATGCTTAAAAATAAAATTCAATGCCTCATATATATATATATATACATATATATATATATATATATATATATATATATATATATATATATATATATATATATATATATATATATATATATATATATATAATCCGTACAGCTTGTTTTTGTGCTACGAAGACATTGATAATGTTTTTTCCAGTCCCCCAGAAGATTATGCAAAATCGCATATGAGAATAAAAATTAGAATAATATACCATTTTCAAAACCCTTGGACTTACCCTTGATCTTTGTAGGATTCTTAATGAGTATGTTGATTTATTTAATTTGTTAATTAATGAGTCTATGTGTGTTTCCCATTTTAAGTTATCATCAAAGTGTATTCCAAGGAGTTTTACACTATGTTTTAGATGTACTGTCTCACTACTGAGTTCTATTTATGTTGGAAAGTCTAGGACGGATCTATTTGTTTTAAAAATTATGATATTCGTTATTAAATTTGTTCATTTATTATTAGTTTATTTTTGACTAACCAATCTTTTATTAAATTTAACGCAGTATTTGCATTTCGAATAACTTCTGCTAAGTTCTTGTTTGCTATGAGTAGCGTCGTGTCATCTGCATAATTCAAAATATTAAATTATGTGTGACTTAGAGCCCTAATATACTCCCCTGCGGCACCCCAATTGTTGTGTTTGTGATATTTGATTTAGAGTGACCACATTCTGCTTTTAATTTTGTTTGTTGAATTCTACCCATTAGGTATGATCTAAACCAGTTGAGAGCTACACCTCTAATCCCATACTTATCTAGTTTGTATAGTAAGATATCATGGTTCACTGTATCATAGGCCTTTGATAGGTCAATTAGGATACCACAGGGAATCTCACGATTTTCAAGGTGTTCTAGGATTTTATTAATAAAATAAAAGCAAGCTGTTTCTATATTACGTTGCTCAATATACCCATGTTGGGTGTCCAAAAAAACAAACTTATAGGTCTATAGTTCTCTATAATTGTTATGTCTCCTTTCTTGCTGCTTTGGAAAAACTCCATATTTTATTGAATTATTTATAATATATTCAAGGGGTTCTACAATTCCCCATATAACATTTTGTATGACACTTATTGATATTTCATCGAAGCCTGAACTTTTTTTGTTATTGAGTTTCATAATTATCTCCACAATTTCTTCCTGGGTGGTTGGCTTAAAATATATAGAATTGATTGTTGAATTAATTTTGTCTGAGTATTCTACTTGCTCCATTTCTTGTGACAATTCTATCGGAGTGTTTGTGTAAAAAATATTGAAATCATTAACGATTGTTGAAAGTTTCGCTAGACCTATTGGAAAATGTGTACTCTTTGGTTTGTTTCAATTCAATTAGAACATTCCAATTAGATCTCATTATGTTATCCGAATACTTAATTTGGTTTTCTAAATAATTTTTTTGGTTCTTTTGGTGTGTCAGATCATATTCCCGCCTGGTCTTATTATATTGTTTTCTAATATCTTCATCAACAATATTTGTAGGATTTCTAATTTGTTTCTGATTGTTGTAATCCCCGCATCCGCATATTTGGGCTTGTTTCTAGTTAGTACATTTTTTAATATAGACGGATTACTACAGTTAAAATATAGTAAAAATTTGTCCATGAAACATTCCCATTGATTATTTATGTCACTCACTTGTTTTTGGAATTGTTGTGTGTTTTCGGTGGAGAAATGTCTAAATCTACATTTGTTTATCGTTTTTTTTGTCATCAATCAAGCTTATTATCTGTGCTCAATGATACATAATATTCTTTTGTTTCTACTGAGAAGCTCATGCCAGATTGTAACGCAATGTTATCAATGCATGACGACGATTGAGGACGGCTTGGTTCTTTAAATACCATTATCAGATTGAAAGAGTAAAACAAGGATTTTAATTGCCTACTTTCGTTATTTAGTTTCATCATGTCTACATTGTAGTCACCCTTAATGATACATTGTTTGTTTTGCTTTTCTAACTTATACAGTAATTGATGCAGGTTTTCTATGATTTTTTTAAAACTAGTCAAAGGAGCTCTATACAGTGCAATAACCACAGTAGACATTTTATTTATTAGTATTTCTGTAGCCGCAATTTCAAAAATAAATTCCTCTGCTAGTTTATCAATGTCGGGCCTTGGTTTACATTTAACTTCGTCTTTGCAGAAGATGGCCACACCTCCATGTTGTCCTGACTTGCGGCAATAGGACGCTCTAAGTTGGAAATTCGAAATCTGGAAAACTTTTATTTGTTGGTTATCCTTCCAATGTTCTGTTAAAATTAACAATTTGCACTCTATATTCTCTTGCAACATGAATTCCAGTTTTACAATAGAGTTTCCGATTGATTGCGTATTTTGGTTGATGATTTTAATAGTTTGTGTGGTATTTTGAGGTAACATTATTCCTTCCGTTGGTGATTGGATTTCCTTTGAAATTTTTTCTTTTGCTTCCGGTCCCACAATCGGAAGTTGAATCTCTCATAGAGAATACCCTCAGGCCAAAAGGACTGATTGTACACGATCTCCTTGAGTTCTGAGCACACTCCAATTTTGAAGCTTTTGTTATGCGTTATTTGAGCATCTTTAGGCATAATCTCTTCTATTGAAAACGTGTCTCTGGGTTTGGAAGTTTTTGTTTCTAAAAAGTCTAAGATAATGTCTTTCGTGATATGTTCCTTGGCTCTCGAGACAAATAGCCAGATTTTTTTCGGTTCCGTTTCTCTTCCCGCAAAACCTGATGTTTTTCGTCTTCTGAAACTATTCCCTTCCCGAATGTTTTGTGCTTTCTCCTTCTTCTCTCAACCAATTGAAAGTCACTGTGCTGCCTGTTTGTTTCAAATTGTGTAGTTGTCGAATTTTCTCCCCTTTGTGGTAAATTTTCATTTTGAGCTGCTAGTCTGGTTGCAGAACTAGACTGGATCGAGTGAGAAATATCGGGCGTTGGTGTTTCTCCTTCTTCGGTGTTAGAAGATGCTGCAAAAGTATTTACAGATGTACTTTCAGTTGCCTGATTTTGTTTACCTCTTTGTGATTTTAGTCTATGTATCTCTTCTTTTTGCATCATTCTTTTAGGGTGGAATTTGTGTACTGCATCTCTGCGAGAAATTTTTCCAGGATACAGTTTTTACCATTCGCCTCTGACAGAAGCTTACGGAGGAATCATTTTCGGTTTTTATTATTTTGATGTCACATTCATCGGCATCAAGTTTCTCTTTGGGGTCGTAATCTTGGACCTCGTGCTGGCACGCATCTGTTTTTGACTTACTGGAATGGGTCACACATCCAGGATGGAAAAATGACTTGCACTTAACACCGGTTGTTTGACTTTTTTTACAAAAATCACACAGATTTATCACGCTTACTTGTCTGTCGTCCGCCATGACTTCTGACTATATATATATATTCTGACTATATGCGGAGCACAAAGCTACACATCCACTCAGTTCGGCGCCTACGCCGAGACTGGGGTGTCTTGTCTTGCCTGCCTAGTCTTGTCTGTCTAGTCTTGTCTGTCTAGTCAGAATCAGAATAAGTTTATATCATTATTAAAGATTTAAGTACATAAAAGAGACATAAATGCTAAATGAAATTTGTCGAGAAAATGGCCATTGAAAACGATAAATGGCACCAATAAAATTACATAAATATCACAATTTAGAACAGCACAAGTTACAAGAAAATTACAGAAATTATTATATTGGAACATAACCTACTTAATTAAAATATTGCAATATACATACGAAACAAAAAACACAAAGTTATAGTACATGTTAAAAGTTTACATACTAAAATAAACGAATAATAGCACATCACTTAACATATTAAAATTCATAAATATATTAAAACTAGCAAAAAAATATTTACTTTAATTTAAGGAAGAATTCATTCATATTGTAGGGCTCCATATTAACCAGAAGGTTAAAAAGTTCCTTTTTCAAAGTCCTCAAATTATCAATCTTCTTGACAAATTTAGGAAGGTCATTTTCAGTCATCGTCAGTGAATGTTTGGGGAGCTCGTATGTTTCCTTATTGAACCGGGTGACACGTTCAGTAGGCTTCGTGTAACTATCGAATAGGTGTTCATGCTTGGCTAGGAAGAGGACGCTTTCAAATACATAGACACCAGTGCATGTTAAAATGTTAGCCCTGCTGAAATGACCTCTGCATGAAGCCTTAAAGGGCAGATTGAGTATAATGAAGCACGAAAAACACTATTAATGTGCGTTCCATTTCCCCAGAATACGATGTCAAACCTAAGATGGGAGTGAAAGTTAGCATAGTAGACCAACCTCCGAATAGGTGGATCAATATACATCAATGTATTTGCTAAGGATTTTGATGGCGTATACTGTCTTATTCAGTTTGCTCAGTAATTTATTGGTGTGGCTTACCCAGTCCAGAGTATCGTCAAAATTAATCGCCAGCAGCCTTACATTCGGTTGTATTCGAATGATATCATTATCAATCCTTATCTCAATAGGGTAAGAATCAGTGGTACGCTTAGTTCGGAAGATAGCTATATTGGTCTTCTCCTTATTTAATACTAATCTGTTTTGCGTAAACCAAAACATCATAGAGGCCATGGCAAGGTTAACACTCTGAGTGATATCCGCCGCAGATGTGTTTGTTAACAAATCTAGTCTTGTCTGTCTAGTCTTGTCTGTCTAGTCTTGTCTGTCTAGTCTTGTCTGTCTAGTCTTGTCTGTCTAGTCTTGTCTGTCTAGTCTTGTCTGTCTAGTCTTGTCTGTCTAGTCTTGTCTGTCTAGTCTTGTCTGTCTAGTCTTGTCTGTCTACTCTTGTCTGTCTAGTCTTGTCTGTCTAGTCTTGTCTGTCTAGTCTTGTCTGTCTAGTCTTGTCTGTCTAGTCTTGTCTGTCTAGTCTTGTCTGTCTAGTCTTGTCTGTCTAGTATTGTCTGTCTAGTCTTGTCTGTCTAGTCTTGTCTGTCTAGTCTTGTCTGTCTAGTTTTGTCTGTCTAGTCTGTCTAGTCTTGTCTGTCTAGACTTGTCTGTCTAGTCTTGTCTGTCTAGTCAATTCAATTCAATTCAATTCAATTTATTTCATTATCTAAGATACATTATCTAAATGAAATATGTCACATACAGCAAAAATGGGATACATAAAGAATATAACCTAAAAACAAGGAAAATTAATTATAATACAAATTATGAATTTTGATTATTTATAGCCGAATAAAATTCGGTCAGATTGTAAGGTTCAATTTTGTTAATCCACTCGTACAAATCTTTCTTTATTTGATTTATATTCCTGATGTTCTGACGTTTCATTTTCGAAGGGAGCAAATTATAAAGTTTTATGTTGATGTAGGGTGGGGTTTTTGCAGACATAGTTAGGTGGTGTTTAGGAAGCTCGTATACATCTTTATTGAATCTGGTATCTCGTTCCATTGGTTTACAAAAACTTGAAAATAGGTGTTCTTGTCTGAAAACAAATAAAATAGTTTCGTAGATATAAGTGCCTGTCAATGTTAGTATCTTAGCCCTTCTAAATTGACCTCTACATGATTCTGTGTATTGGAGATTATTTAGAATACGCAGGGCTTGTTTTTGTATTCTAAACAACTTGGTAGTTGTCCCAGATCCATTGCCCCAAAACATAATCGCAAAAAGTAGATGAGAATGGAATGTGGAAAAGTACACCAATCTTAAGATTTCCGCGTCCAGATATCGGCTTAGAGTACGCAGGGCAAATACAGCTTTGTTTAGGTTCTTGGCCACATGGTTGATATGTTGAGACCAGTCAAGTGAATTGTCGATATGTAAACCCAACAGCCTTACTGTTTCCTGTACCTGTATTGACTCCTTTTCAAATTCAATTTCACATGGATAGATCTTGGTGCATCTTTTTGTTTTGAAAATTATGATTTTTGTTTTGTTCTTATCTACTATTAGTTTGTTCTTAGTAAACCAATCAATCATTGATGACATCGCTAGGTTAGCGTTTTGGTTAATGTCCTCTACTGACTTGTTTAGTATTAACGTAATGCGTATGCGTATGCGTATCCGGCAAATCGTTAATAAAAATTGAAAAAAGTAGTGGTCCAATGGTACTTCCTTGTGGGATACCTCTATTTATTGTCCTTATGTTGGATATCACGTGTGCCTTGAAGTCTCTAACCTGGTCATTTGGGATCTATTAGATAAGTATGACGTAATCCAATGTAGTGCAACTCCTCTAATACCATATTTCTCCAATTTTTCCACTAGAATATTGTAGTCGACCAAACCATATGCCTTTGAAAGGTTCATAAGCATGCCACAAGGGATATTATGAGATTCCAGGTTATCCATTAAATCCCTAATAAATTGGTAACATGCCGTATTGATATTTCTGCCCATGATAAATCCGTGTTGTTTTATGTTTATTCTGGAGCACATAATTTTTTCCAAGATCTTAGAGAATACTGATAGCATGCTAATGGGATCTATAATTACCAACAACTGTTTTGTCACCGTCTTTGTGGATTGGGATGATCAGGGCTAGTTTTAGCATCTCGGGAAAATTACCAGTGGAAATAGAGTTATTAATAATAGTTCTTAAGGGTGTTAATATAGATGATAGAACATTTTTCACCACGGAGATGGGTATTTCGTCGTAGCCCGCACTTTTTTTGTTATTTAAGTTCATTATGGTAATAAATAGTTCTTCGCTTGTTACCGGTGTGAGAAAGATTGATTTATTATTTGAGGCTATGTTGTCCTTATACACTATACTTGGTTGAGAACTAGATAGTTGCTCAGCTCTTTCTACGAAGAAATTATTAATGTTTGTGGCGCTAGTAAGCGGGTCCTCATCTGGATTGCAATAAGATTTTTTTTTATTTTTTAGATTCGTTAAGTTACGTATTATTTGCCAGGTTGTTTTCTGCACATTTGGTTTTTTTGATGTTTTTGATGGTTTTTGATCCTATATTTGATGTTTAAACTCTTCGTTTTTATCACTTCTGAGTAGCTTTGTGTAACTTCTACGAAGATTGTTGTAAAGGTTTTTGAGAGTTGGTTGGTATTGACTTCATATCTGTGCAATTCCTAGATTCTTTTCCATCTCAGCTAGTTTGGGGTTTTTAAAAACTCGTCGAGCCATACGATTTATATTTGTAATAGGAACTTTGGGAAAACATTCATTAAAATATTTTGTGAAAATTTCCATAAATAATATCCACTGCTTGTTGGTGTCATTGATATCAATTTCAAAGAGATTATCCCATGCCGCATCTTCCATTAGTTCTTTATGTTTTTTCATGTTCTCTTGATTAAAGATCCTAATATATTTATAATTTGATTGTATGATTTCTTTCTTAAAACTTAAGGTCAATAACTGTGCACAGTGGTCAGATTTATGATGGTCTTGAGTCCTTACTTTGTATGCAATATTAGATTGTATTATAATGTTATCAATACACGTTCCACTTAACGGATGACTTATTTCTCTAAATGTAGGAATCGCATTGAAGGACTCTAACAGGGAAAGGAACTGCTGGCTCGTATTTGAGGCTTTCAAAATATTTATATTAAAATCTCCTGCTATGATATATTGCTCATTATACCTTGCTAGCAATAACAGTAGTTTATGTAACTTCTCTATAAAAAGTTTGTTACATGTTAGTGGGGCTCTATAAATCCCAATAATTGTTAAATTTTTGTTGTCAATCACCACTTCTATAGCCGAGCATTCAAAAACATGTTGTTTAGCCATTGAATTAATATCTTCTCTTGTTTAGAATATTGACTCACTTTTGATATAAATAGCAGATCCTCCATGACGGCCCTCTTCTCTGCAGAAATAGGAAGCCACGTTAAAATTGTTTATCCTGAGTATGTTAAGTTGTTCCGGGCTCTTCCAATGTTCAGTAAGAATCAGAACACTGCAATCCTTATAATTTTCCAACATGCGCTCTATATTGTCTATAGAATTCCCTATCGATTGAACATTTTGATTTATTATCATTGCCTTGGATGGTTTTTTAATAATTTTCTTTTTTTTGATGATATAGTATGAGGGCTTGCAATACTTGAATTCATTGTATAATCTCCGTCCTTTTCTCTAGCCTTAATAAAAAACGGTTTATGTAAGTATTTCGAGGCCAAATTTCTGGCCTCATTAAATTATCGAGCTGTTCCATTGGAATCGTTATTTTAAATGACGAGTACTCGTCCGGGTGTTTGGACATGATCTTTTTACAAGTGATATTATTAAAAATTTTATTATTGAGATACTCGGTTACATCTTTGGAAGACAAACTTGGATGAAGCCGGTAAACATGTGCGTGGCCGTATCTTGTAGCCGCTTTTATGTGAGTTTCTTCATCATTAGAGCCAATTATATTTGAATTTCTGGTTCTCCTTTTCCTGTAAGGTTGAATCTCCCATTCATTATTATTTTCATTTATATTTTCCCGCGTCTCTGTGACAGCCGATTTAAATCTGTTATTGTTTTTCTCCTCGGCGAGCGTACCTTTGCCAGAGCTATTAATTTTTTCTCCTGCTTCCCCACGCCTCTCCACCGCTGCGATTGTAGATTTAAAACTGTTGTTATTGTTTTTTCCCCGAGAGCGCGGATCCTTGACAGAGTGTTGTTTTTTTTCTTCTTCACACCGCTCACTATCAGTTAAGTTGCCGCTATTTGATGCACCCGGTTCCTCGTGTGTTGATTTTTGTGTAATTATTACTTCTTCCTGCGTTCTTGCACTCGCAGTATTTAATAAATTTTTGATTTTTTCTAACAGTTCTTTGACTTGTTCTGTTAACTCTGCGATACGAATATGTAGTGGTTCAACTTGTTTTTTAATTATACCAGATAAAAAAATTTCAAAATTTGAACTTTCGAGGAATGTTGTCAAAATATCGAAATGCTTCTCCGAAGGTATACTTGATCGTAATTGTGGCATAATTACGGTAGGATATTTGAGTAGGATATTGAGTCTTGTCTGTCTAGTCTTGTCTGCCTAGTCTTGTCTGTCCAGTCTTGTCTGTCTAGTCTTGTATGTCTAGTCTTGTCTGTCTAGTCTTGTCTGTCTAGTCAAATTCAAATTCATTTATTCCCAATAACAAAAACAACAAAAAGTATGCATATAAAGTATGGGCACTGTCACAAATAAAATAAAATAGATTAATAATAATCTTCAATATTATAATAAGCCTTTTCTACCAAGTATTGTCTTAATTCCTTTTTGAATGTTTTGAGACTCCCTTCGGTCTTGAGATGATCTGGCAGTTTGTTATAAATCCGTATCCCTGACTGATACGGTCCCCTGCATATCGTGAGGTTGACTTTAGGAACATATAAATCGTGGTTGTACCTTGTGTAATGGTCGTGGTTATCCCGATTACGTTTTAGTTTAAATTTTTCTTTGTGGATGAAAGTTGCTATTTCCAGAATATACAGACAACTTAATGTTAATAGTCTCAGTTGTTTAAAATGAGGTTTACAGCTGTCTCTTGGACTGCACCTCATAATTGCCCTTATTACACGTTTTTGGGCCCTGAATAATGTCATCGCCTCTGGTGATGATCCCCAGACTATTATGCCATAGCGTAAAAGAGACTCTACTTCCGAAAAGTAGATGTTTATTATGGCCTGTCTGCCCACTAAGTTGTTGATATTTCGAATAAGGTACGCTTTAGTGTTGATTTTTTTCGCTATCGAATCGATATGAGTTTTCCACTGTAGTGTGTCTTCTAGGTAAACCCCTAGAAATTTGATGCTGTTGGACCTTTTTATTTCCAGTTGGGTATTAAGTTTTATTTTTATATCATCTACGACTTTTCTTTTTGTGTGAAAGATCATAAAATTCGTTTTATCTATATTTAAAAATAAATTATTTCCAGAGAACCATTTCTCTAGTGATTCAATTAGCTTATTGGCCTGAAAATCAGTTTCTTTTGCTGAGTTGTGGGAAACAATGAAACTAGAATCATCTGCATATAGCGTGCAGTGGGAATCCGTTATGTAGTTTGTGAGATCCGCCAGGTAAACAGAAAATAAAATCGGGGAAAGGACACTGCCTTGTGGCACCCCTGTCGTAATTGTAATCGGGGCTGATCTCCCAGTTTCCTTATCATTCGATATGTATACAATTTGCTATCTGTCCTTTAAAAATGATTCTATCCAGTTCGCCGTTTTTCCTCTTACGCCATATATTTGGAGTTTGTCTAGCAATTTTTTATGCGAAACACAGTCGAATGCTTTTGTGAGATCACAAAAGATTCCCACCGGGCATTTTCCGCAATCTACTTCTTCAAGGATTTTATTAACAAGCTGGACTATTGCCGTAGTAGTTGATTTTCCTTTCTGAAATCCGTGTTGGTGTGTTGGAATTATATTATATTTTCCGAGAAAAGATGTTAATCGGTTTAACAGACTGTATTCTAATATTTTAGAGAATACCGATACCAGCGAAATCGGCCTATAGTTTGATAATTTTTCTTTATCTCCCTTTTTATGAATCGGAATAATGATGGATGTTTTGAGAACTTGAGGAAATTCCTCCATGGCGAAAGAATAATTAACAATGTGGGTAATCGGTGTGAAAACCTCTAAAAACCTCTTTAATAATCCTCCCCGGTAGAGCGTCAGGACCTGATGTACTTTTGCTTTTGAGTTGTTGTAGCGTTGCTAGTAGTTCGTGTTCTGTGTATTCATCTAGGAACATTGTGTGACAATTTCCTGTAATGTGTTGATTAGTGATCACTGTGGGTGTAATATTTTGCAGCACTTTATCTGGAGCGTTTTTAAAAAAGATGTTAAATGTATTGGCCAGTTGTTTTGGGTTTTTAATCATTTCTCCATTTTCACAGATTTTCATGTTGTTTTTACCATCACTTTTATTAGAAATATTTCTGACAATATCCCATAATGTCTTTTGTTTATTCGCCGCGTTTTCCAACATTTCTTCATAAAACTTTCTTTTTTCTTCCAGTATGAGTTTGTGATGTTTTTTCCTTTGTATTCTATAGCAATCCTGGAGTACTGGGAATTGTTTTTAAAGTATATAGAGATCCTTCAGGTTTCTGCTTGAGGTTTTGATTTTATATGTCACCCATGATTGCGATTTCCCTTTTTGCTTCACTCTGACTAGAGGAAAACTTGCAAAGAAGTGGAATTGCAGTGTCCGAATCAGTAATGTGGTTTTTTTATTGCAATTTGTTTCCATGTACATCTCCTGCCAATTTTCGTCAGTTATCGCTTTGGCAAATTTTGTTCTATTTGCTTTCGAAAAGATCCTACCTAAGCGAAATTCTTCTTTAGTACTTTGATTTTTATCTGTATGTAGGATTAATTGTCGATGGCCTGAGAACGTTGTATCATTAACTGTCGTTTTCGTGCAATATCTAGTATTTAAAAATATATTGTCAATTAAGGTCTTTGAAGAGTTGGTTATACGGGTAGCTTCTGTTACTTGTTGTTTTAGTCCATACGCTAGCATTAAGTTCTTCATATTAATTGTTTCCTTAGAATTTATTTGAAAGTTGATATTAAAGTCTCCAATTAAGATAATATCTTTCTTTAATGCAGATACGTTTTCGAGAATTTCCTCTAATTGAATCATACATGTAGTAACGCATCCTGTAGGTGGTCTGTACCAATAGTTATTATTTTTCCACATAACACCGCAGGTTTCAATTTCTTTTTCTATGGAGACCGAATGTAGTTGAAGTTCCTTAGTGTTATCCACTTGCTTCAATATTACCCATATAGCGACTCCACCACCACTTGATTTAGTTCTACAATAGTTAGTTACCAGTTTGTAGTTACTTATGTGGGCGTATGCCATTTTTTCATTATTACCCCAGGTTTCTGCCAGACAGATGAAGATTGGCTCAATTTCCTCTGCAACGAGTTCTATTTGTGCAGCTTTAACTGCATTTAATGACTGTATGTTATAATATAAAATTTATTTACAGTTTGAGTTGGTATAACTGGCCGAAAATTTTCTTTACGGTGAAAATGGAACCTTTCGTACCAAATTCCCTCAGGCCAAAATGAGTGGTCGTATACTTTTTCAAGAAGTTCATAATCTATGCCTACTTTAAAACTAACATTGTCTGGTTGTTTGAATTTTTTTTCAATTTTCTCGACTGAAAAATTGTTTTCTGTTTTACCAGATTTTTTTATTATATGATTTAGGACCATTTCTTCGGTCACGTGGTCCTTAGCTCTCGAGATGTGCAACCAGACTTTTTTTGGCTGAATATCTCGACCCGCGAAGCAATTTTTGTTTTCTTCTTCCGACACTCTATCATTCCCCAGTTCTATGCGCTTCTTTTTTCTAGTTACGACTTGAAATCCATCGCCGTCAGTGTGTTTTTTCATTTGCCTACCTCCTTTTTGGGACAAATCTGTTTGTTTCTGTTTTTTCTGATGCTGCTTCGAGTTTGAAAGTAGAAGTGATTGATTGGTTGCCAACTCTGTAGACACGGGATCCGCGGAAGTCGAAGGCGTTATCCTGACCGACTCACAAGCTATGGGGGTTGCTTCCCACTTTTTTAATTTATCAGTTAGATTATTGATCTTATCATGAAGGGTTTCTACATACTCCTTGATGCTGAACATTTCTTGCAGCATTTCCTTTAATTCTTTATTTTCCTTGATGATCAAACTCATTGTGGAATCTTCATTTTCCATAACCTCAAAATCTTCATTCTCGTTAATCTCCTGGATATGGTGCTGGCACTGTCCTGTTTTGTATCTTGTTGCCTGAGACATGCATCCCAGGTGAAAGGTATTGTTACATTTAACACATAAAACTGGATTTATAGCTTTTCTCTTGCAGTAAAAACACTGCTTATCACTAAGATGTTTCTCATCCGCCATCTTTCGAAAAACTGTCTTGTCTGTCTAGTCTTGTCTGTCTAGTCTTGTCTGTCTAGTCTTGTCTGTCTAGTCTTGTCTGTCTAGTCTTGTCTGTCTAGTCTTGTCTGTCTAGTCTTGTCTGTCTAGTCTTGTCTGTCTAGTCTTGTCTGTCTAATCTTGTCGGTCTAGTCAAATTCAAATTCATTTATTGGCCAGTTGGATGCATACAGAATACATATAGGCAAGTCAGGAAATTGATTACATAAATTTGCATAATTCTAAAAATTCTTCCATTTTGTATGGACATTGGGCCACGAGAATATTTCTAATTTTTCTTCGAAAAATTCGGTATGATTGTTCTTGAGTTATTTCCAGTGGAAGCGAGTTATACAGATGGATCCCAAGAACGTCAGGAGCCTTGCTGCATAGGATAGTTCTAGTCTGAGGCGTGCACAATTTGAGACGAGTTCTGGTGGGATAGTTATGTTTATCCTTATTTTTTTGTATTAGATGTCTGTTTCGGTGGATATAGCTGGTTGTTTCTAATATATGTAAGCTAGGGACAGTTAGGATGTTAAGTTCTACAAAATGATGTCTACAGGAAGCAAATGTTGGCAGACCTAGCATGGAACGTACAACCCTTTTTTGGGCTTTCAGCAAAATTGTTAGTTCAGGGGATGCTCTCCATGTAGTAATGCCATATATCAAGACCGACTGAATTTCAGCGTAATAGAAGTTTTTCAGTTCCTGCATTGTTAAGAATGTTCGTAGGTGTCTAATACAATAAACTTTTTTGTTGATAGTCCGGCATATGCTGTTGATTGTAGTGTGCCATGATAGATGTTGCTCGAAATGGACTCCTAGGAATTTGTTGATAGTTGCTCTTTTAAGAGTAAGTGTTCCTAATTGAATGGAAACATTCTCTGCGTCTGAAAGATGATAAATTCCGATTTGTCCAAATTCAGGTGGAGTCTATTCGCAGAGAACCAGCTTGTTATGTCTTGTATAAGTCTATTTGCTTCTATCTGTGATTCTTTTAAGCTATTTTTAGATATTAAAAAGCTGGCATCATCTGCATAAAGAGTACAGAAGGCATTTGGAGAGTATGATACCAGGTCGGCCAAGTATAAGACAAATAAGGTAGGCGCTAACACGCTTCCCTGAGGAACCCCTGTATTGGATATTATTTTTGAAGACTCGGTTTGGGTAGTGCTAGAGCGAATTTGTACATATTGTGAGCGATTTTTTAGGAACGATTGCAACCACATACCCGCTTTCCCTCTTATTCCGTATTTATATAATTTATTGATTAACTGGGTGTGATCAACGCAGTCAAATGCTTTACTCAGGTCGCAGAAAATTCCGATAGGAAATTTTCCAGTATCGACTTCTGCGAGTATTTTATTATATAATTCCAGCATAGCCGTGGTGGTAGACTTTCCGCTCTGAAAACCATGTTGTTCCTTAGGTATAATTTTGTGCTTGCAAATAAATGGTATTAAGCGGGATAAGAAACAGTATTCAAGAATTTTAGAGAACACTGAAATTAGGGCAATGGACCTGTAGTTGTTGGGTTCCTTTTTATCCCCTTTCTTATAAATGGGCAGGATGGTAGTTACCTTTAAAATGTCTGGAAATTCCTCAGCCTCGAGTGAACAGTTTACAATATTCAATAAAGGTTTTATAAAGTGCTGAGAGTTCTCTTTTATCAGGCGGCAAGGCAATCCATCTGGTCCGTGGGAGTTTTTGTTTTTTAGTTTGTGATCCATTATGGACTTTAGTTCATTTTCCGAGATGTCATCCAGGAATATTGTTTCATCTATAAATTGTATGTGATTCTCCGTTATCGTTGTTGGAGTGATGTTTTTCATTATTTCTTCGGGTGCTTTAGCAAAGAATTCATTGAAAAATGATGCTATTTTGAAGGGATCTTGAACTTGAGAGTTGTTTATCTCAATTTCGATTGGGTTTTGTTTGTGAATTTTATTAGTTTCCTGCTTGATCAGATCCCAAGTTGCTTTTTGTTTGTTATCTGCATTGTTTATAAAATTTCTGTAAAATGTTTTTTTGCAGTTATCTATTAGTTTTATATGTATTTTTTTATTTTTTAAATACTGCGGACGCAGTTGTGGGTATTTTTTTGCAGAAGAAATGTCTTTCAGTTTTCTGCTGGAGACTCTGACTTCCCTCGTGATCCAGTTCTTGCTGCGAATATTTATATCTAAAACAGGGAAACTGATATTATAGTAAAATTGTAGTGTATTTATAAATGCTCTCGTTTTATCATTAATGTTGTCTGTATCGAGAAAATCAGACCATGTTTCTTCTATAAGGTGGTTCTCAAAAATTATTTTGTTTTGTTTAGAAAAGTTAACTCTTTTCATGTGTAGTATTAGTATTGCTATTTACACAATTTAAGGTAATTAGTCTATGGTCGGATATCGGGCAGTCTACTACAGTTGTAGACCACAGTGGTCTATTGAAATTTATAAAGATGTTGTCTATTAATGTGTTGGATGTGTGTGTAACACGGGTATGTTGATTGATTACTTGTTCAACTAGACCAAACGAGATCAGCAAATTTATTAGAGTGCTTTTATCATTGGAATTATCCATGAAATTGATATTAAAGTCTCCAGTAATGATAATAGCCGGAAATTTCAGATAGAAATTGGCTAGGAGACTCTCCAGATTTCGAAAAAATGTTTCTTTGCATCGCAAAGGTGGTCTGTACACATTAATTATAAGAGTCGACTGATTTTTATTTCTCCATACCATAGCACATAGTTCGATATGCTTCTCTACCGTGTAGTTATCCACCAACAGATTTTCGGCTACCATTGAGTAAGAGTCGATAGTGATCCTAGCCCATATTGCTGTTCCCCCTCCACTGGTCTCAGATCTACAATAATATGAAATTAGATGGTAATTCGGAATGTGTAGGAGCGGGATTTTGTCGCTAGACATCCAAGTTTCGGTTAAGGATAAGAAATAGGGTTTTTGTTCTTCAAGTATCAGTTCTAGTTGGGGAATTTTACGCTGTAGTGATTGGATGTTTAGGTACAGGAGTAGAGTAGTGTATTCCGTTTCGCTAGATGTTGTCCGCCTTATTATTTCTTCAGCTAATCTGTCCGGATGTTTCTTATCGATTTCACAAAAAAACGATTGATGCACGTGTTAATAGGCCAAATTTCTGGGTTGCTGATTTTCCTCAGGTCATCAAATGGGACAGAAACTTGGGACAGAAAGGAGGAATATTCCTCCGGATGGTTAGACTTCAGCTTTTCACAGAGAACTATATCAAATTTCTTCTTGTGCAGATGGTTTATAATGTCAACTTCCGTAAGTTTTGGCTCTAATTTGAATACGTGCAGGTGCGCATATCTAATTGCCGCCTTTATGTTTGTATCTTCTGTATTTGTTCCATATATAGTATTAGAATTCATAGTTAGTCTTCTTTTTTTATTAGAAAGGTTGTTAAAAGTTCGAGCTCCATTAGTTTCAGAATTTTGGGTACCCCCGGGTTTGTTTGGAGTATTATTTTTAACTTTATCAGCGTGCGAGCGAGAG
This sequence comes from Phosphuga atrata, assembly GCA_944588485.1. Lineage (NCBI taxonomy): Eukaryota > Metazoa > Arthropoda > Insecta > Coleoptera > Silphidae > Phosphuga > Phosphuga atrata. The sequence continues at coordinate 17,545,470 of OX155899.1, read as the reverse complement.
CGTGCGTTTGGTATTGATTCGTTATCATAAATCGGGTCGGCAGGTACCAACGGTACATTATCAGTACGCTGCGGAGTTTTTATAATATCGAGCTCGGTTTCTAGATCAGTTTCTATATCAGTTTCCCTCGGTAAATTAATTACTGCCTTATTTGTAATTATAGAATTAAATAAAGTCTCATAATTATCTCTTAAAATTTTAACTTCTTTATAAAGGTCACTTACCGATTTTTTCAGTGGTTCTAACTCATTCCTAATAATTCCACACATTAGGTCAGTAAACATGGGACCAGATAAGAAACGTGTTAGATCATCTTCGGATTTATTTTGCGAGGAATTAGAATTAGAACGTAAAGATCTTGCCATTATTGTGAGTTTAAGAATCGGAATATCGATAAATACAGTTCGTTGCCAGCCACACGTCTGCTCTCGTTGAACGCTACGAGCGAGTCTTGTCTGTCTAATCTTGTCTGTCTAGTCTTGTCTGTCTAGTCTTGTCTGTCTAGTCTGTCTAGTCTTGTCTGTCTAGTCTTGTCTGTCTAGTCTTGTCTGTCTAGTCTTGTCTGTCTAGTCTTGTCGGTCTAGTCTTGTCTGTCTAGTCTTGTCTGTCTAGTCTTGTCTGTCTAGTCTTGTCTGTCTAGTCTTGTCTGTCTAGTCTTGTCTGTCTAGTCTTGTCTGTCTAGTCTTGTCTGTCTAGTCTTGTCTGTCTAGTCTTGTCTGTCTAGTCTTGTCTGTCTAGTCTTGTCTGTCTAGTCTTGTCTGTCTAGTATTGTCTGTCTAGTCTTGTCTGTCTAGTCTTGTCTGTCTAGTCTTGTCTGTCTAGTCTTGTCTGTCTAGTCTTGTCTGTCTAGTCTTGTCTGTCTAGTCTTGTCTGTCGAGTCTTGTCTGTCTAGTCTTGTCTGTCTAGTCTTGTCTGTCTAGTCTTGTCTGTCTAGTCTTGTCTGTCTAGTCTTGTCTGTCTAGTCTTGTCTGTCTAGTCTCGTCTGTCTAGTCTGGTCTGTCTAGTCTTGTCTGTCTAGTCTTGTCTGTCTAGTCTTGTCTGTCTAGTCTTGTCTGTCTAGTCTTGTCTGTCTAGTCTTGTCTGTCTAGTCTTCTCTGTCTAGTCTTGTCTGTCTAGTCTTGTCTGTCTAGTCTTGTCTGTCTAGTCTTGTCTGTCTAGTCTTGTCTGTCTAGTCTTGTCTGTCTAGTCTTGTCTGTCTAGTCTTGTCTGTCTAGTCTTGTCTGTCTAGTCTTGTCTGTCTAGTCTTGTCTGTCTAGTCTTGTCTTTCTAGTCTTGTCTGTCTAGTCTTGTCTGTCTAGTCTTGTCGGTCTAGACTTGTCTGTCTAGTCTTGTCTGTCTAGTCTTGTCTGTCTAGTCTTGTCTGTCTAGTCTTGTCTGTCTAGTCTTGTCTGTCTACTCTTGTCTGTCTAGTCTTGTATGTCTAGTCTTGTCTGTCTGGAGTCTCTGAGTAGACGCCGAAGTGAGTGGATGTGTAGCTTTGTGCTCCGCATTTGGGTGGCTCAATAATATTTTGTAATATTACTACTTAGTAAAATATTTAGTTATATTGCCTAGCTACTATAATTAATTAACTGGTTGGTTGTTAATTAGTGTATTTAGCTATTTTTCTATCTGCGGTTTAGAGTTTTCTTTCTTTGATTTATAAAAGTGTTTCATTTCAGTTTAATTTGTGTCCCAGCACGCGGCGTGAGTTTTATCGCCTTAAATTTATATTTTTTTGCCTCTCTTTCTTATCTTATCTTTTGAGATAAGAATAATTCAACGCCGCGGATTTTCTTGCTTCAGTTACTGTAGCACGATATGTTGTGGGAGTGTTTCTTTAATTTATTTTTAGCTTTGGGGAGAATCCGTCCAGTATGGAATCTTTCCTGAAGCAGAAAGTAAGCAGGGGTACAGGGGATATGGAAAGCCGGGCGAGGAGCCAGTCCATTGGTGAAACCCCGAAGAAAAGAAAAGTGGCGGATCGGTCGACGGATGACGTCGACGCTTACAAAAAAACTGAGTGCTCGATTGTCTTTACGATCGTGGAGGCGATTGGGGCACTCAATAGACAGGTGGAGGAGCTGGAGAGGGCCATCGCTGGAGGAAGCAGCATGAAGCGTGACATCAAGGAAGCAGCAGCGCGAGTCAGGAGAACAACAAATGTTTTCTCGCGCCACTCCGTGACCAGTTGGCTCGAGGAGCATCGCTTCCAGCCCATTGAGAAGGTACTGTACGACGTTGAGGTACAAACGGTAGGTACGGTGTGTAAGGAAGTCAGCACCCAAACGGAGGCTGAATGTAGAATCACCAGTGCGCTAAAGCCGGGGATGAATGTACAGGAGTACATGTCCCTGGCGAGGGAGAGGTGGTCCGAGGACGCCTTCACGGTAGTGAAGATGGCCAAGGGCTCTCCTCTGGCCAGGGACGAGGATGTACTTCTGTTAGTTGCAGGAGAGAAAGGGGATAACTGTGGACAGCTGGGCTGGGGGATGCTCGACCAGCTCCCTCAGGCCAAGCGAGTGGCTGAAGGCTTGAATGTAGGTTCCGTGGCCTACATCAAGAGCGAGAATGTGGTGTGTATGGGAGGCGATGAGTCGTTGGACTCCGAGAGGAAGTACCACTTCATCGCCCGGCTGGATGATAATAAGGTCGAGGGCGCCGAAGAAAAAGCGTTCGAGACCTTATTAAGGATGAAAGGTCTTTGTGAGAAGACTGAGAGAAAGAGGTTCGCTATCGGTGTGGCTGGTAACCTTAATATGTGGCTAGTACGAAAGATGGCTGAATGCGTGTGGCATGGCACAGGAGTTGAGCTAACCCTGTGCTGGATGAATGCGGAGGGCCAAAAGCCCAGAGTGGAAGGGGCCGGAGGCACCAGAAAGGCAGAAACCTTACTGGTGAGGAGGGCAGAGGGTGTTTCTTACGCCCATATGGTGAATGTCCTTAAGAAGGAAGTAGACATGGAGGATATAAATGTAAGGGCGATGAGGAAAACCCACGCTGGCGACCTCATCGTCAGAGTGAATGATGATGGGGAAAAGAAGCGACTGGCAGAGCGAATGGCCCTAGTGACTGAGGCTGTAAGGGATGTCAGGACGGAGGTGGGGCTCAGAAGTGTCCTTGTTAGGGGCATGGATGAGGCTACCACCACCGATGAGGTGAAAGGAGCCATTCAGAAGGCGGCTGAATGTAAGGAGTGTGTGGTAAAGTCTCTCCGCACAGTGCGCGGAGGGGCCAGTATGGCAGTTGTCACTCTCCCAGTAAGAGCGGCACAAACCATACTGGAGAAAGGAAGAATGAAAGTTGGATGGATCATGTGCCGAGTGACCGAAGACAATAAGCCGATCAGGTGCTACAGATGCCTTGGCTTCGGGCACCTGGCGGCAGCATGCAAGGGAATAGAGAGAAAGAATGCGTGTTTGCGATGCGACGAAAGTGGGCACAAAGCACACGAGTGCACGGCCAAAGAGGCTAAGTGCTTCGTGTGCGGAGTGAGTGGGCATAGGGCGGACTCCATGAACTGTCCTGCGTACAGGAAACTGTGCAGGGAAAGTATGAAAGGGACGTCCCAAAGAAACAGATTATGCTAGTATTGCAGACGAACTCAAATAGGAGTGCGGCTGCAATGGAGCTGGTATGGAAGACGGTGCATGATGAGAGAGTGGATGTGGCCATTGTCTCCGAACCAAATCTTCGGACTATTGGTAAGGGAGGCTGGCACGTGGACCAGTGTAAGAATGTTGCTGTGAGGATTTTCCAATCGGAAAATCCTATGGTTAAGTGTGGAAGTGGAAATGGATATGTGTGGGTCGAATGGGAAAACTGGGTCCTGTATGGGTGCTACATCTCGCCTAACATAATGTTAGAGCAGTTTGTAGCTTTTATGGATGAGCTAAGGGCCAGTATGAAAAGCTGGTCCAAAGAGATTGTTGTCGGGGGGGATTTCAACGCCAAGTCCGCTTGGTGGGGATCCCCTAGAGAGGATGAGAGAGGGAGAATGATGGAAGAGTGGCTGGCAGAGGAGGACCTGGTGGTTCACAACAGTGGGAATGTGCCTACCTTCGTGCGGGGTGAAAGTATGTCTTTCATAGACATCACTTTTAGCACCTCACGGATTGCAGGCAGAGTGAAAGAGTGGCGTGTCAGAGAGGGAGAGAATCTGAGTGATCACCAGGATATTCTCTTCGACGTACGAAAGGATGTTTCTGAGGGACCGGTTGCTTGTGGAACGAATGGATAGAGAGTGGACAAGAGTCTACTAGAAAGATTGGGAGACGTCATGAAAGAGCTGGCTGAAAGGACAGGCCCCGAAAATGGATTGCGGAGCTCCTGCGAAGCAGTTCTTCACGGGGCCTATGATGCGGTGTTTCGGAGAAAACGGAGGGGCGTCAGAGGCAGGAAGCCAGTTTACTGGTGGAATGAGCAGGTAGCTGAAAAGCGTAAAACCTGTTTGCGTGAAAGGAGATGCATGGTGAGGAGTAATAGGCGAGCAAATGAGGAAGTGCGTGAGGAGTGCAGAAGGAGGTATAACTTGGCGCGCAGGGAACTTCGCAGAGCCATCGCGAACTCCAAGCAAGAAGCCTGGAGAGTGCTCTGCGAAGAGGTGAATAATAACATCTGGGGTGACGGCTATAAGATCGTCACCAGAAAAATTGCGCACAGGGTTAATACTCTCCGGGGGGATAGCCTAATGACGGAAGTCAAGAAGCTGTTCCCAGTACATGAGCGAATGAACTGGCTGGAACCCGTGGGAAGGAGATCGGCGCCCCTTTTCACTCCGGCCGAGCTGCAGAGTGCAGTTGGCCGGATGAAGGAGGGAAAAGCGCCGGGTCCTGATGGTGTTCCACCGGAAGCGTGCAAGGTGTTTGGGCATGTGTGTAAGGACATGTGCTTGAGCATGATGAATGAATTATTGATGAATGGCAGTTTCCCCAAAGAGTGGAAGAGAGCGAGACTTGTGATGATTGAAAAAGAGCGAAAGGAAGGAGAGGAAGCTAATTACAGGCCAATCTGCCTACTGAATGGGATAGCGAAGATGTTTGAGAGTATGATCGGAGCTAGGATAAATGAGGATATCGAGAGGGCAGGGGGTCTTTCAGAGGAACAGTATGGGTTCAGAGGCGGCCGCACTACGGTGAACGCAATGATGCGTGTGATAGAGAGAGCAAGGTTAGCAAATACGGGTCCATGGCGTACCCGTAGCTACTGCGTGCTTGTAACCCTGGACGTGAAAAATGCCTTCAATTCGGTCCCATGGGGCGGAATCATGGAGGCTTTGGAACTAAAGGGGGTAGCTCCCTACCTTCGAAAGATGGTGGGGAGCTACTTGAATGATAGGGAGATAGTGACTGTGGAAGGTAAAATCTTCAAAATGAGTGCGTGTGTTCCACAGGGTTCGGTTCTTGGGCCGATACTGTGGAACATATTTTATGATGAGGTTTTGAGATTGAGGCTGCCAGACGGGGTTACACTCGTAGGGTACGCTGATGACTTAGCGGTGGTCGCTGTCGCAAGAACGGAAGAAAGTCTGAAAGCGATAATAAATGAGGCAATTGGTAGGATTGATCGGTGGATGGGGGAAAAAGGGCTTGCTCTGGCTCCCCACAAAACCGAGGCGGTCCTGCTAATTGGGAGAAGAAAGCTGCGTGAATTGATCGTGCGAATGGGGACAGTTGACGTACCGGCTCGGGAATCTGTAAGATACCTTGGGGTAGAGCTCCAGCGAAATCTCAGGGTGTCCGATCAGGTCACCCGGGTGGTGAGCAAGGCTACAGCATGTGTGAGAGCCCTTGGACGGCTGATGCCCAGCATAGGTGGGCCGTTGGCCTCCAAGAGGTGGGTTATGAATGCGGTCGTGCACTCCATTCTCCTGTATGGGGTGCCGGCATGGATAAATGCGTTCAGGATTGAATATTATAGAGCGAGACTGATGAGAGTGCAAAGGTGTATGCTGCTGCGTGTGTGCAGCGCATACAGGACTGTTTCTGGTGACGCCGTGGCGGTCGTTGCTGGAGTTATCCCGTTAGACCTTCTGGCGCATGAAAGGGTGAGAGTTTGGGGAGGTAATGACCCTAGAAATGAAAGGGAAAAAACAATGCGTGTATGGCAAGAGCTATGGCAGGGGTCGGAAAAGGGAGCCTGGACCAGGCAACTGATTCCGACTATCGATGAATGAGTCAACCGTGGGCACGGGGAGGTGAATTATCACCTCACCCAGGCGCTTACGGGGCATGGATGCTTTGGGTCTTACCTGGTGCGCATCGGGAAACTGGTTGAGGCGCACTGTAGGTACTGTGGAGCGACTGAGGACACTGCGGAGCATACCATCTTCGAGTGTACGAGATGGGAGAGAATGAGGAGCGCCGCAGAATGCAAGGTGGGAGAGAATGTGAACAAGGAGAGTATGGTGAGAATTATGCTCCGCAGTGAGTATGAATGGGGCGTGCTGACTGGAATGATAGGTTATATAATGAGGAGAAAGGAGAAGGATGAAAGGGACGAGCGTAAGGCGGGTCGAGGGGTTGCTACGCGCGAGCCGAGCGTGCCATCGCCGGGCCCCCCTTAGTGCGAAGGGGGCGCACAAATTTATTGTAAACTCTTATGTGAGGGGGGGCACGGCGATTAACGACGCGCCCGGCACAACGAATGAATGGATGAATGCTTTGGATATGAAAAGGGGAGGAACGTGGTGAAGTTATGCCAAATTTTGGATTCCATCACGTTCTCTCTGGTTTTGACTGGGGGGTCTGAATGGTGGGGGTTTTTTAGTGGGTCGCCCCTTTTGGGGGCAGCCCCACACTACCACTCGACACGGGTCGGGTGGTGTCTGTTTGCAGATTTTCACCTCCAGCACGTGCAACAAAAAAAAAAAAAAAAGTCTTGTCTGTCTAGTCTTGTCTGTCTAGTTTTGTCTGTCTAGTCTTGTCTGTCTAGTCTTGTCTGTCTAGTCTTGTCTGTCTAGTCTTGTCTGTCTAGTCTTGTCTGTCTAGTCTTGTCTGTCTAGTCTTGTCTGTCTAGTCTTGTCTGTCTAGTCTTGTCTGTCTAGTCTTGTCTGTCTAGTCTTGTCTGTCTAGTCTTGTCTGTCTAGTCTTGTCTGTCTAGTCTTGTCTGTCTAGTCTTGTCTGTCTAGTCTTGTCTGTCTAGTCTTGTCTGTCTAGTCTTGTCTGTCTAGTCTTGTCTGTCTAGTCTTGTCTGTCTAGTCTTGTCTGTCTAGTCTTGTCTGTCTAGTCTTGTCTGTCTAGTCTTGTCTGTCTAGTCTTGTCTGTCTAGTCTTGTCTGTCTAGTCTTGTCTGTCTAGTCTTGTCTGTCTAGTCTTGTCTGTCTAGTCTTGTCTGTCTAGTCTTGTCTGTCTAGTCTTGTCTGTCTAGTCTTGTCTGTCTAGTCTTGTCTGTCTAGTCTTGTCTGTCTAGTCTTGTCTGTCTAGTCTTGTCTGTCTAGTCTTGTCTGTCTAGTCTTGTCTGTCTAGTCTTGTCTGTCTAGTCTTGTCTGTCTAGTCTTGTCTGTCTAGTCTTGTCTGTCTAGTCTTGTCTGTCTAGTCTTGTCTGTCTAGTCTTGTCTGTCTAGTCTTGTCTGTCTAGTCTTGTCTGTCTAGTCTTGTCTGTCTAGTCTTGTCTGTCTAGTCTTGTCTGTCTAGTCTTGTCTGTCTAGTCTTGTCTGTCTAGTCTTGTCTGTCTAGTCTTGTCTGTCTAGTCTTGTCTGTCTAGTCTTGTCTGTCTAGTCTTGTCTGTCTAGTCTTGTCTGTCTAGTCTTGTCTGTCTAGTCTTGTCTGTCTAGTCTTGTCTGTCTAGTCTTGTCTGTCTAGTCTTGTCTGTCTAGTCTTGTCTGTCTAGTCTTGTCTGTCTAGTCTTGTCTGTCTAGTCTTGTCTGTCTAGTCTTGTCTGTCTAGTCTTGTCTGTCTAGTCTTGTCTGTCTAGTCTTGTCTGTCTAGTCTTGTCTGTCTAGTCTTGTCTGTCTAGTCTGTCTAGTCTTGTATGTCTAGTCTTGTCTGTCTAGTTTTGTCTGTCTAGTCTTGTCTGTCTAGTCTTGTCTGTCTAGTCTTGTCTGTCTAGTCTTGTCTGTCTAGTCTTGTCTGTCTAGTCTTGTCTGTCTAGTCTTGTCTGTCTAGTCTTGTCTGTCTAGGCTTGTCTGTCTAGTCTTGTCGGTCTAGTCAATTCAAATTAAATTTATTTCTCTAGTTTAGCCATACATCTATAAAATATACATTGTTATAAAATATACGCTAAAAGAAATATGTCAAACAAAACTTAAATACATTTTAACTTATAACAAAATTTATGTTGTATACAATTCTTCTATTGTATAAGGTTCAATATCATTTATATGTTTAAAGATTTGATGCTTATATACTTTGATGTTCTTGAGTGTTTTAAGATGTCGGGGCAGATGATTGTATAATTTTATACAATTATAGTACGATCCTTGTTCTATTAGTGATACTCTATGCATTGGCAGTATGTAGTCTACATTTTTTCTTCGTGTAAGTGTATTTCTGTTTTCATAACTGTCAAAGTATTCTTTATGTATGATTATATAAACGAGTGCTTCATATATATAGGCTCCTGCTAGGGTTAATATGTTGTGTTTTTTAAAAGTCCCTCTACATGATTCCTTGTATTTAAGTTGAAAAATTATGCGAATTGCCTGCTTTTGTAATCTAAAAATATCGGTGTTGTCTCTTCCATTTTCCCATAGAATAATGCCAAACCGTAGATGAGAGTAAAAATTTGCATAGTAAACCATTTTTAGAACATCTATGCTTACATGCTTTTGCAGGACACGCAGGGCATATGTCGTTCTATTCAATCTTAGACCTAGGTTTTTTATATGCGTATCCCAGCATAAATACATATCTAAATCTATGCCCAGGAGTTTTGCGTTTTCACTAACATCTATCATGTTTTCGGCTATGGCGACTTGGCTTGGATAATTTTTTGTTGACCTTTTTGTTCTGAAGATTACTAAATTTGTTTTTTTCGCATTGATCGATAATCTATTCGTGTGGAACCAAGTCTTTACTAGTCTAAAAGCAGCATTAGCACGCGTAATAACTTCCTCCATATTATTTCCAGTCACCAACAATGTAGTGTCATCTGCAAAATTTACTAACCGAGTTGTATGTTCTATTGCATTCGGGAGGTCATTTAAATAAATTGAAAATAAAATCGGACCAAGTATACTACCTTGCGGTATACCCACTGTTATGGTAGATGAATTCGATTTCACGGAGCCATATTCTGTGCTACATAGTTTTGTTTGCTGAGTTCTATGTGATAGATAGGATCTAAATAATTTTAGAGGAACTCCTCTTACACCATACTTCTCCAGCTTTTGAAGAAGTATGTTGTGATCGACTGTATCGTACGCCTTTGAAAGATCAATAAATATACCACACGGAATTTCTTGGGCATCCAGACTTTTTAGAACATTTTCTATGAAACAAAAGCAAGCAGTTTCTACGCTTTTCCCAATTGTGTAGCCATGCTGGGTTTCACAAAATAAATTATTTTTATTAAAGAACGACAGAGTTCTATTCGCAATTACTTTTTCAATGATCTTGGAGAATGAAGATAGTATGCTTATTGGTCGGTAATTTTCTAGCAATTTTCTGTCTCCTTTTTTAAAAATGGGCGTAATAACTGAATGTTTTAAACTATCCGGGAATATTCCAAATTCTAGTGAGTTATTTTTAATAAATATTAACGGTTCAGAAATTTCTGCGTGAACCTCCATTATCAGATTGAGTGATAATATCATCATCTCCATGACTTTTTTTGTTTTTAAAATTCATTATCACATTGAATATTTCTTCAGCAGATACGGGTTCCACATAAAAAGAATTGTGATTCATGTTTATTTTGTCTCTATAACTGATATTAGGTATTTTTTTTGTTAATTCAATTGGATTTTTTACATAGAACTCATTAAAATGATTTGCTTTTTCTTGTATATAGCCCTTTTCGATAAGATACGTCGTATCTTTTTGTTTTTGTTTTAAATTAATTATTTGTTTAACAACATTCCAGGTTGTGGCCATTTTGTTTTGTGATTTCTTTATCTGTTTTTCAAAATGGTTTCTTTTTATCTTTTTGAGTAGTAAGTCATAATTTCTACGGATCTTGTTATATTGTTTTTTACTATTTTTATGGTAGCGTGATATTATTTGTAAATTTCCATATGTTTTCTCATTGATGTTATTTTTAAGTCTTTGAAGATATGTTTATTTTTTGATTTTTTATTACGTATGATTTTTGGATAGCAAGTATTAAAAACCATAAGGAACGAATCCATGAATCTATTCTGTTGCGTATTTACTTCACTTAATCTCAATGAATAGATTTCCATCCACGATTCTTTTTTTAACGCCTGTTTAAATTTTGATAAATTTTCTATCGAATTTTCTCTGAAAATCTTATATTCGTTAGTTCTATGTTTAGTCTCAAATAGGGTTATTATTTGAGTCCGATGGTCAGATATATGGAATTCATCTGTTTGTGTGGCATAATCTAACTCAGTTTTTATTATAATATTATCTATGCATGCAGTTAGAAGACTTTAAAAGTCAATACTGCATCAAACAACTTAAGCAAGGAAATAAGTTGGTTTGTTTTTTTACCTTTTTTTATGATGTCAACGTTGAAATCGCCCGCAATGACGTAATCGATGTTTTTACCATTCAAAGCAATTAGGAGTTGATGTAGTTTATTAAGAAAAAGTAGAAAACTAGCCTGGGGTGGACGATAAAGAGCTACAATATTAAATTTTCTGTTGTTTATTGAAGTTTGTATAGCTGTTATTTCAAATATTGCTTCTTCTGCTAAATTATTAATATCATCTCTTGGTGTCCATGGTATGTCGTTTTTACAGAATATAGCTACTCCCCCATGAGCTCCTGCTTGCCTGCAGAACGATGAGGCCAACTTGAAATTATTTATTTAAAAGATTTGTAATTGTTCTGCACTTTTCCAGTGTTCTGTTATGAGCATCAACTTACAATCTTCATTTGTTTCTAGCATCTATTCAATTTTGTCTATACTGTTACCTATTGATTGAGCATTCTGATTTATTAACTTAAACATTTCATTACTTCCTGGTTTCTGAATTAATTTGTCGGTGCATAATCTTCTGCTATTTGAAAATTTTGAATATTTTTCCGGGATCGATCGACGCGATCATCGTCTTGTCTGTCCAGTCTTGTCTGTCTAGTCTTGTCTTTTTTTTTTCTTTTTTCGGAGAGGAGGGGGAATGCATTGTTGCACACCGGATATTCAAACCCGTGTAGTGTGGGGCTCTCTGATCGAGTTCTTCGTATCCAGCATACCCACTAAAACCCCGCCTCTGTCTCTACACTCCACTCCACCCGGAACTGCGTGAGCATTACTTCAGGTGGGTGGTGGTGTTTGTACCAATTGTTTTCTTATCGTTCTTTTTATTGTCCTTTACTCGTTTCGATTTCGTCTTTCGGTTTCTGTCGTATTAGTTATGTAGTCGTGTGATAACCCATTTTTCGGTCTTTTCGTCACATATCTAGTCGTCCATGTTAGCTTCCTTGTGTCTCGTGCGATATTATAATCGCCTTCCATTCTCTCTCCATTTGTTCTTTTCCCAACATGATTTCGGTTATGTAAGCTTGTACTGCATCCCAGTTATGCTCACTTTCTAACATAACTTCCATTATGTTCTGTTCTTCTAGTTTTGTACCGCCTAGTGTCTCCGCGAGTCGAGTTCTTTCGTTCTCTGATTCTGTACACATGAAGATAGTGTGTTGTGCGTCGTCTGGGATATGACCGCAATAAAAACACTCCGCAGTGTCTCTTTTTTAAACCGCTCGAGGTATGCGTTGAAGCACCCATGACCAGTGAGCGCATATGTAAGGTGTAAATGTTCCACAACAATGGTGCCAAGACCGATCCTTGTGGGACACCCGCCGTTACCTCATACTCAACTTCACCTTCGTCCGTGTGGTATATCAACCGTCGGTCGCTCAAGTAGCTGCTTATCATCTTTCTCAAGTATTCTGGTGTCTGTCTTGATGCTAATGCCTTCATGATTACATCCCACCTGGCTGGATTAAAGGCGTTTTTAACGTCAAGGGTCACTAATGCACAATAACCTTTCGATTGCCGTGTTCCATTTTTGACCTTTTCTGCTGCTTTAATTACTTCAGCAATAGCGTCGACGGTTGAACGATCTTTTCGAAAACCATACTGCCATTGGGACAGTCCTCCATTGTTTTCGATGTATGTCTCAAGTCTCCTAAGTAATAGTCTTTCAAAAAGTTTCCCTATGTTGTCCAGGAGGCATAGGATGGTTCTTCCAATGGTTTGTCTCCTTTTCTCAGCAAGACGAGTTTTTGTCTTTTTCATTGCGTAGCGGAAATTCCCTTTCGAAGACACGCATTGTAAGTTTCCAGCAACAACTCTGGCCACATTTCCACCACTTCTACGATGATCTCATTTGGGATATTGTCTGGACCAGGTGCTTTCCCTGACAGTAATCGTTTCCTAGCCTCAAAGATCTCCTCTACGCTGAAAGGTCTAGTCTTATCTGTCCGAAAACTACAAAGTTAAAGAAATACCAGAATTCACAGCCGAAATAGGGTAAGCACTAAATAGGGTAAGCAAACGCCAAAAAAATGGTAGAGCTCCAGGAGTAGATAACCTCCCACCAGAAGCCATAAAAATTGCATCAAATATGCAGCCAGAAGTCGTCCTGAATATTTTGTACAAAATTATGGCACACGCAAAATTTCCAGAAAGTTGGAGAAAGGCAAAGATGATTCTACTTAGAAGAGGGAATAAACCCACAAACCTACCTTCATCATTCCGTCTAATACGTTTACTTGATGTAACAGGGAAACTACTGGAACAGCTACTGCTCTTAAGACTAATGGAAGAACTCAAAAAATACAAAAATCTTTCAGATAGGCAGTATGGGTTTCAAGAGGGTCGGTCTACCGTGGATGCTGTTTTGAGGGTCTTAGAAGCCAAAAAAAAAACCTTTCAGCTGGCACATAGAGAACAAAAAAGATGAGTACGCTCATAACATTAGATGTTCCAAATGCCTTCAATTCGGCAGCCTGGAGAGATATTATGACAGAGCTTCAAGAAAGAAAAATTTCTCCATACATTTTGCGCCTTATTGGCAGCTACCTGTCTAACAGAAAAATAATAATAGAAACAGGCGGAGAATCAGCAGAATGCGAGGTAACCAGTGGTGAGCCGCAGGGTTCCGTTATGGGCCCTACGCTTTGGAACATCTTATATGATGGCGTACTGAGGGTAAGACTACCCGGCGGCATAGAAATTCGCTGATGACTTAGCCATTGTGGCAACCGGAAGGAGTTGTTGGATAGGGCTGACAAGGCGATCCAAATTGTGGGTAACTGGCTGGAGGACAAAAGGCTTAAGCTGGCAACGGAGAAATCAGAGCTGTTCTCCTTACGGGCCAAAGGAAGATAGGACCCATAAAATTTAAAGTGAAAGGAGATACAATAATCCCAAAAGAATCTGTAAAATATCTAAGGATAATTATTGACCGGCAACTATTCTTCAAAGAGCACATCAAACAGGTGACGACTAAAGCTGCTAAATCAACCAAGGCATTAGAAAGATTAATGCCTAAAGTAAGCGGTCCAGAAAGAAGCAAAAGAAAAATGCTAGCTGCCGTAGTTCAGTCTACCATCTTGTATGGCGCTCCGGTAATAAGGAAAATCTAGCTTAAGGAAAATGCTAACTTCTCTCCGGCGCAAAATAGCAATAAGAGTCTGCAGCGCGTATAGGACAATATCAAGAGATGCTGTACTTGTGATAGATGGGATCCCGCCAAGATTATACCATCGAGGAAAGAGTCCTGCTTCATAAAGCAAGAAACGATCTAACAATGACAAACAAGAAGGAAAGAAGAAAAAACGCTAGGGCGCAAACGTTTGAAAAATGACAAAGAATGTGGAGCAATGCTAAATTCGGGTCGTGGACTGGGCTTCTTATCCCACAAATAGAACCATGGGCTACAAGACAACACCGGGACAGTGTTGACAACTCGAATGTTGAAAAAGACGTAGGCCAGAATAGAAAATTACGAAGAATTAATAAAATTTGCAAATGCAAAGTACGTAGATCTACGTACTTTTTTATAGTGATATACCCGCGATGCTTTAAACTTGAACTCTACCATCCATCCTATGGCAGCAAATTAAATAATTATTGATAAACTTGTTTATACATATGATGAATTTATGTATGTACATATGTATATACGGTATCTATAGGCGGTGTACTGCATGCTTATCCAAAACCCATTTACCTCCACCGCATTTCAAGTGACATTTAAATGACTTTCAATAAAAATTGTAGACCATTTTATTGCATTTTTTAAAAACACAACCTGAATATTTTTGTATTTTTTCCACTAGTGGGAACATTTTTGTTCATAATGCAGATTTCTGTTTTTAGTAGGAGTAACATTCCGATTTTCTTGCTCACTCTCACAGCTTACTTCCATAATTGTTTATTGCATTTAATTAAAAAATGAGTGATATTTCTGATATTATTGAATGCAGAGTCTGATTCACCGACAAACGTGGCTAATGTGGCTCCCAGTGGATCCCAAATAGCTAACCAATGAAAAGACGATAAAAAAAATCTCACAAACGTTTTTTTTTTATGTAGTAGTTACAAATATTTAAGTGTTTACTTAAATATTAATAAAAGGCAAACGAATTTCGATTTAATTCGAAATTTGATATTAAAAACAAGCTTGTGAAAAAAAATTCTGCGTTTAAATACCGTTCTTTAAGAGATATTGGTTTAGCTAAAGTCAGGAAGCAGTTGCGAATAATTAAAATTCAAAATAGCCGCGTTTACCTTTTAAATTTATTTTCCCAGCGAGTCGAACGCCCTACCGCGTTCTAACGGGCGAATTAAAGAAGAACCTTAGCAGAGAACCCCAGCACTTTTAATATGAACGTCCAGACGCGTATTATAAACTTTTTTCGTGAAAGAAAATAAATATGCCCATTTTCTGCCTAATGCGATGTTATTTTATAACCTAATGCGATGTTATTTTGCAAATTATAAAAAAACACGTAGATTCTGAGACTGAAGTTCGTAGGTTTGCAGGGGCGACCTAAAGTACGTAGGTCTTTAGGAGACCTACGTACTATCGTAGGAGTTGGCAACGCTGCACGGCGAAGTTAGCTATTATAGTCTCTTCTCCAATTAGTCTCTTATCAAATTTTTCTAAAATATTTGAAAAAATTATGGTGAACAGAATATCAAATTTTTTACAGAAATATAATTGTATAAGTAAAAGCCAGCACGGCTTCACTAAAGGGAAAAGTATTGACACGGCATGTTTTTATTTAACAAAGAAGGTTATTGAAAATTTAGAAAAACATATAATTCCATGTGGTATTTTATTGGATCTTTCTAAAGCCTACGATCTAGTTGACCATACCACACTGCTACGAAAGATGGAAAAATACGGTATACGAGGAGTGGCTCTCAAATTTATTAAGTCATTTTTGGTAGATCGAAGGCAGATCACGAAACTAGAGACGTGGCAAGGTACTGCATTTTCCCCGCCCAGGAAGACGAATGTGGGTATCCCACAGGGCAGCATAATGGGCCCGTTATTGTTCACCCTATACGTCAATGATCTGCCAGATTATAATAGAAACACTTTCCACGACATAATTCAGTTCGCCGATGACACTAGTCTATTACTAATGAACAAAACCGTAGAAGAAATACAATCTACAGCCAATACTGTAATAACGGAAATTGGACAGTGGTTTAGCAAAAACAAACTGAAGATAAATAGCACCAAAACTAATATAATAGTATTCAAGACCTACCGTAGTACTATTAACTATCCCCATGAAATAAAGTTAGATGAGGACAGAGTAGAAATAAAACAATCTGTAAGATTTTTAGGTATCCATATTGATGACACCTTGGGATGGTCATCTCATATAAGCCAGCTAACAACAAAACTGAACAGAGCAGTGTTTGCGATTCGTACTCTAAAACCGTATTTAAGTTTGCAAATTCTAAGATTGGTCTATTTCGCAAATTTCCATAGTCATCTGCGTTTCGGGATAGCGTTTTGGGGAAATGGAGCTCAGACCAAAAGGATATTTACAATACAAAAACAAGCGTTACGGATTCTGAGCAATCTAAACTATAGAGACTCATGCAGGGGGAAGTTTAGAGAAGCTAAGATCCTAACAACCACAGGAACATATGTTTTTGAATGTGTCATGTTTATATTCAAACATAAAGTCTTGTTTACAGAACACGAGAAACAAAACGAAAGAGAGACCAGACATATGAATGACCTGTACGACTTGCCTCAGCACAAACTGTCGTTGACAGAAAAAAACCCGCCTTACAGTTTCATACGGTTATAAAATAACCTTCCGAAAAATTTAAAGCAATTGAAAAACATAAATAAGGTGAAAAAAGAATTACACGAGTTCATAAATAATATAGAACCTTATAACATGGAAGAATATACTGCTGCACTTTCAAATCGCTGCTAATTATTGATTATTATTATTATGCAATTTATATTTTATATTTTAATTATATATTATTTAATTTCATATTTATATTTTAATTATTTATTATTTTTAAATGTATTGCTTCTTTTTAACGCTTTTAATATCTGTATTTAAAAATCGGTGGTACACGTTGTAAATGTTATAATCAATTTTTAAATTTAAAGTTTTGTGATGTTTTGCAAACTTTTAAATTAAATTTTCTTTCTTTGTTTTGTTTGACATATTTTCATTTAGGCCTGTTTGTATCGGGTGCTTAAATAATGTAAATAAATTATTTTGAATTTGAATTTGAATATATAACCCAGGCACTTAGCGGCCATGGTTCTTTTAAAGAATACACCTTCCACATCGGCAGCACAGTAGACAATCTGTGCATATACTGTGGCTGTACAGATAGTGTTCAGCACACTATTTTTAAGTGCGTTCGATGGGCCCCAGAAAGAGATATATGGATAAACCATAATAAAACCAGATAAACCAAAATTAATTGACATAATGCTTAGATAGCCTACCGACTGGGCGTACTCCGAGGACATGTTACAAAACATAATCAGCGGAAAAGAGAAGAACGAAAGAACGAATCAAGACGTAGATATAAATAAATTTTGAACCCCAAAACATATACAGCGACATCTTGAGGAAATGTTAATAGCGGTACCAAGTTGCTCGTGGGGGGCCTATGTCTATCGTGCTTGCTACGTCCCCACCCCAAAGGAAAAAAGCCTTGTCTGTCTAGACTTGTCTGTCTAGTCTCGTCTGTCTAATCTTGTCTGTTTAGTTTTGTCTGTCTAGACTTATCTGGCTAGTCTTGTCTGTCTAGTGTCGTATATCTATTCTTGTCTGTCTAGTCTTGTCTGTTTAGTCTTGCCCGTCTAGTCCTCTCTCTCTAGTGTTGTCTATCTGACACGCTGAGTCGCATACGAGACGCGGAGGCGAGTGGACGTGTCGCCGAGTTTGTGCAGTCAATTTTGTTACATACTTTTGATCCTTTAGTTGCGTCGGAAACGAGAAAAAAGACTCATATTGTTATGTGTTTCCCCGCATATTGTGTATCGCGGCGATAAATACATGTCCCCACCCCCCACACAGTACTCTTAAGTATATATCTTTATTTCCGCTGTTTAACTTAATTCGGCCGCTTTAGTACACTACCCGTATGTGGTCCATTGCGGTAAGTGGCCAAACCGCTAAGAATACTCGCTACGAGGCACGGGTTCAAATCCGAAACAAACCATTACTTTTCACAATTAAAATCATTTTCTTATACGTCCGTAATAAGGAAGTGTCTACCGCTTTCGGCGGCAGAAATCAAATTTATGGAAGATTATGGAACATAGTAACCAGGAGATTTCCATCTCCCGCAAAATGGGTTCGATATTCAGGTGACGGCGGCACGGCTCCCGTTCTTGATTATCAAAAAGAAGGACGGCAACAATTTTGAAGAAGATAATCCATTTAAAATCAGTAACACTCTATATGGACTGGTTGGCGAATGCGTTACAATAAAAAAAAATCCAATCCATTAGGCTGATGGAAATTGAAAATCTTTGCGAGTATCCGGTTCTTACCACTTACGGTTCTTACCAGAAGTTCTTACCCACAGAACTTTAAATTTTAGCAAGGGAGTTATATATTGTAGGGACCTCCTAAATGTTCCAGAGGAAGAAATCTTGGTAGAACTAAAAAGCCTAGAGGTCTACGAAGTAAGAAGAATCAAAACTAAGAGAGACGGAGAGCTTAAAAACACACCATTTATCATCTTAACATTCAATACACCTACTCTACCCAAGTACATCAAAGTGGCTTTTTACAACTTAGAGATGCGGGAGTACATTCCAAGCCCAATGCGATGCTTCCGGTGCCAAAAATTTGGCCAAAGTTCCATCAGATGCTCAAGCCCACAAATATGTCTCTGCGGAAAACATCCTCACGAGGGTATATGTGTTTCACCCATCTGTACCATCTGCTCGGTTATGCCCGAAATATAAGGAGGAAGCAGCTATCCAAGAAATTAAAACAAAAGAAAAAATTTCACACTTTGAAGCAAGACGTAAAATCATTGCAACCACACCCATTAATAATAGGACATATGCAAATGCGGTTTCGACTCCCACAAGACCCGCGCCGTACGATGTGAAGGAGATGGCTGCAGCCCTTATTCCCGCTATGATGGACTTCCTGCGAAGTTTAGTTCGTCCAGACATTTTCCAAGGAAACACTGACCTTCCAGAAATATGAGCTCCCACACCAACCATAGTAGAAAAGATTCTGGAAACAACTAGGAAACAGACTCCATCACCTTCCGCGCAAGAGGATAATGGCAGCGGACCATCGAGGAGGGACACAAGACAGACAACAGATATTTTCAAAGCCCCAAAAGTAATGGAGGAAAAAGACAATAGAAAACGCGGTGGTCCACCGGCCACCAGAGCATCTTCACTCTCGGACGACACATCTGAACCACAACCAGATCCCAAGAAAGCCTGGGTCAGGTCTAAAACCAAAGGAAGGGAAAGAGGAAGACCCAGTAACCAGGGTCATACAACGTCCTCGTTCAAAAGCAAATAACTCGCTCTTATTTCCCACCTACGTTTTATAACCTATCTTTAAATTTTCCTAATATCCAAAGCGCAAATAATATGTATCCAACAAATTTAAAAATCCTACAATTAAACCTAAATCGCTGTAAAGCAGCACATAACTTACTTGAACAAACAATCTTCGAAAAAACATAGATATTGTTATAGGTCAAGAGCCAAATAGACACATGGCTGATAACTCCTTCCTCGACTTAGACGGGGATAGCTTTATTCGCATTAACAAATCATCGCCCGTGATGTCTTACAATAGCTGCAGAGGCTTTGTCTGTGTCGAACTATCAAGATTTTACGTCTATTCTTGTTATCAGTCGCCAAGGAAAACACCCAAGGAGTTCGAAGAATACCTAGACCACCTAGAACTTCACCTAAAAGCCAACTCAGCACACAAGGAAGTCATTCTGGGAGATGAATTAAATGCAAAAGCTCGAATCTTCGGATCAACAGTCGAAGATATCAAAGGGATGATCCTAGCAGAGTGGATTGAGGCAAACAACCTATTAGTTATTAATGAAGAAGACATACCTACCTTCTCAAATCACACTGGCTCTTCCCTGATAAACATAACAATAGCGAACACGTCAATCAGCAGAAAAATTAGCGAATGGAAAGTAGATCAAGAACATGAAAAACTAAGCGATCACCTCACAATTACCTTCGAGGTTCGGGAATTTCCACACACAACTCATGCCCAAGAAGCACAAAAACAGCTAGGCTGGAAACTGACAGTCGAGGGATGGTCTAGAATACAAACAAAACTAGACTCGGAACCTGACCATGACAGCGAACCACCTGAAGACCATACGCAAGCAGTTAATAGTCCTGTAGTATTTGCCCAATATATTTCCAAACTGTGCGATTAATGCTTTCGAAGACGACGTCGACCACAACAGCGCCACCAATCTACCCCCTGGTGGACTACAACGATTGCCGCTAAGAGAACCGCATGCAAGAGTGATGGTGAGAAGGAACAAATCTAACGCAACTGATGAACAGAAACAAGAGGCTAGAATTGACTATAGTAACTCCAAAAAAGAATTCAAGATATCTATATACGCGCGCAAGAAAGAGCTGTGGAATGATCTTTGCAATCAATTAGAAGAAGATATAGGGGGCCAACGTTTTAAAATTATATCAGGCAAACTAAATCTTAGACCAAACATTAGCCTAAGCGAGAAAGAGATATGTAGCCAGTAGAAACACTGTTCCCGAAGAAACCCAAAATCAACTGGATGGTCCCCGTAGTAACTGAAATAAAGACCTTTGGCCTGGAAGATATTGTAAAAACTGCGCAGAGGATCAAGACCGGGAAAACTCCAGGTCCGGATAGTATACCAACAGATGTGCTCAAAGAAATAGCTACCAGGAGACCGGAAATCGTCTTGAGAGTTATGAACAGCTGTCTAACTGAAGGAGAATTTCCAGACATTTGGAAGGAGGCACGTCTAGTACTCATTGAAAAATCCAAAAAATATCCGGCCGATAAAACATCATTCCGGCCGATTTGTATTCTAAATACCCCAGGTAAACTGTTAGAAATGTTAGTTAAGACACTCCTGGAGAACGAGCTAGAAAGCAAAGAAATTCTACACGACAGACAATACGGATTTCGAACGGGCAGGTCAACGATAGATGTCCTGTCCAAAGTCATGGAGATACCTAACAAAATTAGAGAAAAGGCCTTCAAGAACCTAGAGCTCGCGGTACTTCTTACTCTTGACATAGAAAATGCCTTTAATTCAGCTCGGTGGGACCTCATAATTGACGCCATAAAAACTGCGGAAATTAGCCCATATCTGATTAAGATGGTCTAGTCGTACCTTAGCAATCGATATGTCATCACAAATAGCGGCTCAAAAATAAAAACAACATGCGGTGCCCCACAGGGCTGCATTCTAGGACCCACATTATGGAACATCTTCTACAACATCATTTTAGAACTCGACTTAGGAAAAAAACGTTACCTCTGTTGCATACGCTGACGACATAGCAGTGATTGTCTGCGGTAGAAATGAGTCACAACTGGAAGAGTCCGCGCACAATGCCGTAGCAATAATACACCAACATCTTACAGAACTAGGGCTTAAAATGGCACACGCGAAGACGGGAAAGGTAATCCTTGTGGGTAGAAGAAAACTCAAGACTCTGTCGGTAAAAATTGGCGACGCCATAATAACGAGCAAGCCGGCAATCAAGTACCTGGGGGTATACTTAGATAGTATGATATACTATACTACTATACTATACTACTGATATACCTGTATGACTACCCACACCAAAATCAAATGCGATAAAGTCGAGAAGTCACTAGTGGCTCTGACTAGGATCACCCCAAACCTCTGGGGACCGCGCGAAAGAAAACGCCGAATATTTATGTTCGCGGCGTCTTCAGCCATCCTGTACGGTGACCCATCTGGACGCAAGCACTTAAGCAATCTCTATATAAGAATAAACGAGAAGTCATAAACCGAAAAATGGCACTAAGAGTTATTTCGGCATATAGAACCGTCTCCACTGCTGCAGCAACCGCTATCGCCTCACTACCGCCCCTCGAATTGAGAGTCAAGGAGAGGGTCTACATATACCGACTTGGAAAAAACAGTAGGTCTGATGCTAAAGATAAATGCATGGAGGAGTGGCAGCAAAGATGGGGAGAATACAGTGGTTGGACCAAAAATCTTATAAAAGACGTTAGGTTGTGGAGCAGAAGAAAGTGGGGTGAAGTAGATTACTATGTTACACAGGCCTTCACTGGGCACGGTGTATTTGGAACATACCTTTACAAAATCAAAAAAAAAGAAAACCCAATCTGCTGGTTCTGTCCGGACATTGATTCAGCCGAACACACCAATTTTCACTGTGTCAGATGGATGGACCTTCGTGAAACAGCAAATCAATTATGCGGCACAGTCATATCAACATCTAATGTGGCAGAATTGCTTCTAAGAACAGAAGCAGATTGGAACGCAATAACAGCAATGGTGAGGGATATAATGAATGCAAAAGAGAAACACGAAAGAGAAAACCGAATTTAGAAACGAGGAGGGATAATTCATCCTGTTGTAATGAATAGGGGCGGTTTCCGGGATGTTTCTTCTCTTTTTTAATGTTTTTTTTAAATTTTTTGAAGTCTTGTTTCTCTTTGTCATTAGTTTAATAAAAAAAATAAAAAAAAGACTTGTCTATCTAGTCAAATCAAATCAAATTTATTTTATTTCATTATATAAGAAATACTAGCTGACCCGGCGAACTTCGTATCGCATCAGAATCTATAATCATAAAAACTATCTTATTAGCTGAATTAAAGTCAGTCAAATGTTACGCGTATCGATATCTGGTAACAAAATTGTACACGATTATATAATAGATGGAAAAATAATCGTGTCTGTCCTCTCCCTCGTATAAGGTACGACGTATAAAAAAGCTCAAACCCCAAAAGTCGAATTGCTCGTTCACTTAACCAATAGTAATTTTTGTGATTAACAATAATGTTCGGGAACACTTTGTTGATGGGCTCGTCCTTAGTTGAGACGAAATTACAAAAATTATGCGGAAACAAAAATCAATCCGTCCGTTGCGTCGACGGGAAGACGGCCATCACCGATTGACAACAATTGCTTGGGGAAATCTTCGGCAGATGGAACGTTTAGCAATGCAACTCGCATGTTTGTCTTCAGCTGAAGTTTCTTAATATAGCGCCACAGAGTAGATAATTTATGGCAAGCGTTTATTTCATCGGCAGCGGTGGATCTTGGAATTAGTGGTAGTGTTTGCCGGAAATCGCCAGACAGTAGAATCATTGCGAAAACATCTTTAGTCATTGCGCAGATCTTTAGTGGTTCGATTTAGTGTTTCCAATGAATTTTTCTGAGCTATTGTGCAAGCATCCCATATGATAATTTTACTTGCTTTAACACTTTATTAAAACTTTGGTCACTGCCAATTGTTTCGCAATGTAGCATGTGGATGTTTCAGTCGTTTGAAGGTTTAACGGTAATTTAAACGCTGAATGAGTCATTCTGCATCCTGCTAGCAACCTTCTGGCCGCTATACCAGAAGAAGCAACTGCTACGGAAATTTCGGATCTCGCACGAACAGTGGCTAAAATAAATTCCATTAGGAATGTCTTCCCAGTTCCACCGGGCTCATCGAGAAAAAATAAGCCACCATTTCCATCATGAATTGCCTTCATTAACTTATCACACACATCCTTCTGTTTTGAGTTCAACAGTGGTACATTCATTCAAACTGATTCGTTCAATGCATCTCGATCGTATTCACGTTCATGTTCCAATTCTCGATTGAAAGCGTCGTTCATAGCAAGATTTGGCGTTGGTATTCTTAACGTTACTAACAAACTGCTGCACATGAGGTAACACATGTCTTCTATCAAAAGCAAGGCTTGGTTATGTATTTCCTTATTCAGCTCGAGGCCGGGATTCTATGAAGTGAATAGAATTCGATGTCACATGTAAAATGTCTTATGACATGTCATCCTTGTACTTGTTCCACAGTTCAATTAGATTCGATCGGAAACATGTCGAAATAATGATAGCAAATAATGTGCGTATCTGATTTGGAGATGCAGAAAGAACTGATTTAGCTATTGTAATGTCCCAAATTGTAATTTGACAAATGTCAAATCTACCGTGCACGTAGAAAACCTAAAGCTCGTGCTAAAGGTTCACACCAGAATTTCTGCAACCCCAAACAACCAACATAATGCCTTTAAAAAGGCCCTCTTCAGAGTCAAGTGCCATGACGTTAAAAACTATCTCAATAAACATTGAGGGATTATCAGAATCGAAAGAAGAACTATTATCAGACCTGTGTAAGACCACCGCATGCGATATACTCTGCATACAGGAAACCCACCGGGCAGCCAATAACAGTAGACCAAATGTCCAAGATATGCAGATCATAATTGAAAGACCACATGAGAAATACGGTAGCGCCATATTTGCGAAACCAAATATAAAAATTGTATCATCAGATCACACGGAACAGTCCGACATAGAAATTCTAACTATTGAACTGAAGAATTGCACAGTCACTTCCATTTATAAGCCCCCTGCGAAACCATTCATCTTCCAAGATACTAAAAATTTTGACAATCAAAAAACAAAAATTATTGTGAGTGACTTTAATAGTCATAGCACTACATGGGGCTATAAAAAAATAATGACGATGGTGACAGAGTGGAAATATGGGCAGAAGCTAAAGGGTTAGAAGTCATTCAACCCAAAACTTCCATATTCCTTTAACAGTGGCAGATGGAGTAAAGAATACAACACGGACCTAATTTTTGTAAGTGAAAACATAAAACAACAGACCTTCAAGCGAATTTGCAACCACATACCACGATCACAACATCGCCCTATACTATGTGAAACTATGTCGAGGATAAGGTACAACAACGTACCCTTTCAAAGGAGATTTAATTTCCAAAAAGCAAACTGGCTGAAATTCTCGGAAGAAGTAGACACCAAAATGAAGACCTTGGGAGCAACTGCAGAAAATTACGGAAAGTTTGTAGAAATAGTAAAGCAAACGGCCAGGAAATTTATTCCCAGAGGTTGCAGAACAAGACACATCCCAGGCCTAAGCCCAGAACTGTATGAACAATTGACAAAGGAGACCTGTTGATGGAAGAAATATCAAACACTAAAAGAACATACTGGCACTCCCTCATAAGCTCCACCGACATGAAATATAGCAGCCAGAAAGCCTGGGGATTAATAAAAAAACTTGAATGTGATCCATCAATACCAAAAGTGCTGGGACTTGTAACAGCAAATCAGGTGGCACACCAATTACTCTTGAATGGGGAAATCTCAAAAAATAATGCAACGACTCAAAGGCTAAAGTGTGGAGAGAAAGACAATTAATCAAAACAGGGAATATTGAAAGAAATTCTCAGAATTTCTCAGTACATGAACTTCAAAAAGCCATTGACGAACTTAAAAACCGGAAAGCCGCAGGACTGGATCACATATATTCTAAAGAAATTAAGAATTTTGGACGACAAACCAAAAAATGGATCCTAGATCTATTCAATGGTATTTTACTTACGCACTTGATACCCAAAATTTGGAGAAGAACTAAAACTATCGCACTATTGAAACCAGGAAAGTCCCCAGATGACCCAAAAAAAATCCGCCCAATTTCCCTGCTCTGTCACCTCCATAAACTCTTCGAGAGATTGATACCCAATCGACTAAAAGTCTATATTGATGACAGGCTTATTAGTGATCAAGGTGGATTTAGACCAGGTAGATCTTGTACTGGACAAGTTCTAGACCTTACACAACACATTGAAAACGGGTTTGAAGAAAAAAAGATCACTGGTGTTACTTTTATCGACTTGTCTGCGACATACGATACAATCAATCATAACATACTATCATCAAAACTACAAAAATTAACCTCGGATAGCAAACTAGTTAAGATAATTGAAATTATACCCCGAAACAGGCGATATTTTGTAACACTTGGGGGAAAAATAGTAGGTGGAGGAGTCAAAAAAATGGCTTAATCCAAGGTAGTGTCTTATCTCCAACCTTGTTCAATATATACACTAACGACCAGCCTATACTATCCTCCTTAGGCATCATACATTTTATTTTTGCCGGTGACACAGCCATGGCAGCCCAAGGTGAAAATTTTGAGGTGGTTGAGAAAGCACTGGAAACTTCATTACAGCTAGTAGGTGATTACTAGGACTCAAATTATCTGAGACGAAACCTCTCAAAGACAAAAGTCTGCGCTTTCCATCTCCATAATAGGCTAGCCAATCAAAAATTGAATATTACATGGAAAGGTGTCGAAATCGAACACACACCTTATCCTAAATATCTAGGAGTTACCCTAGACAGATCGCTTACATATAAAAAGCACTGCGAAAATGTAAAATCAAAAATTATTCCAAGGAACAGTTTACTGAAAAAACTTATAGGATCAAACTGGGGAGCAAATGCCCATACCCTCAGAGTGTCTGCGTTAGCACTATACTTCTCCGTAGGAGAATATGCAAGCGGTGTGTGGTGTAGATCCACCCTCGCGAAAAAGGTTGACGTGGCATTGAATGAATCCTGCTGCTTGATAACTGGGTGCCTAAAGAGCACACCTCTCCATAAAGTCTTCCCAATCGCAGGCATCGTACCTCCAAACATTCGACGAACAATTAATGCAGACTCTTAAAGATCTAAACTCGAAACTGACAGTCGACATATCCTACATGGCAAGAATACAGACAGGTCAAGATTAAAATCAAGAAAGTTTTATGAAATGTACAAATACCTTAGCGACCTCCCCCCAACAAGCCCGAATGGATGCCTGGAAACTAACCGTAGGCCATATTGAAGATGATCAGATTTCACCAGCAGAACACCTTCCTGCAGGATATAACCTCGATTGGCCTGCTTGGAGAACACTCAATAGACTAAGAACGGGAGTAGGAAGATCAAAAGACAATCTAAAGAAGTGGGGCGTAATACAAAAAGACACAAAATGCGACTGCGGAGACGAACATACCATGAGCCACCTATTGATCTGTCCAAACTGCCCTACAACATGCACTACTTCGGGTCTCCTAACAGTGACAAAAAATGCAATCAATGTGGTGAAACATTGCGAAGGGAAAATTTAATAATTAGTAACTAACCAAATATCACCTTACTTATATAGTAGTAAGAATAGCCAATTCACCTGTAATTTATATATTTTATTTTTATATTACTTTATTTGATTTTATACTGACTCATGTTCTATTTATATTTATGCTTATTTAATTTTAGACTCATGTTTATACTTATGCTTTATATTTATATGTGGTTGTTTGACACGAATATAATAATGTCCCAATGAATTTCGTTTTCAAGCAAATTGAGCTGTTGACATGCAGCACGAAATGTTGGGCACACTGCACCATTGACAGTTCGAAGTGATTCAAATGAAGTCGGCCCACGAACATTAGAGAGTAGATAAACGTTCGTGCAAATAGATCGCTTTGGCAAATAAGGAATAAACTTGTCAATGTTGTCGCTGGAGGTGTTTCAGCACGTTGAGCAACATTTGATGCGATGAAATAAACTCGTTGACGACTTTCTAGATGCACCGCCAAATGTAAAACACGTGGACGACGTTCATGAATGCGGAATGAAAAGCGCCATCTGGCATAGCTTAAGTTATAACTTCGATTGCGCGACTATATCATTCGTCTAGTGTTGACACGGTTAACATCGGCTCTGACTCTATTCTAATAAACGAAACAAATACATATAATAAACAAATCAAACTAGTGATTGCAACATGACACGTTCAACAAAAAA
The DNA here is from genome assembly GCA_944588485.1 of Phosphuga atrata. Classification (NCBI taxonomy): domain Eukaryota; kingdom Metazoa; phylum Arthropoda; class Insecta; order Coleoptera; family Silphidae; genus Phosphuga; species Phosphuga atrata. Next base: position 17,518,003 of record OX155899.1, on the reverse strand, counting down.
TGCAATTGTAAGTGATGCAATAACAATCTCTACGAAAGAACTTGAAAATTTAATTAAAAATTCTGTGTTGGAAAGTAACACACTGTTAGTTAAAGAAATAGAAAAGTTAAAAAAGGAGATAAGGGAGTTCAGAGAAACGCAAGCAACAGTGTTCAGGACATATCAACACATAGAAAAAGTAGATGACATTGAAACAGAAATATCCCTGGAACAATTGAATTTGAAATCAACGCTAACTTCAGGTGTCGCTAAAGTAACTGTTGTTGACAGTAATAACACCGACAACACTGAAAACAATGAAGTACGTCGCAACATTCGCAACGGAAAATCATCACCAAAGGATCAAGTACACCGAGGAATCATCTTTCAGTGCAGTAGTGAGACGTGAGTGGGTGTATGTAGGCAAAGCCAATACACAAACTAAATGCGAACACGTGAAAAAAACCTCAAACAAAAATTTCCAAATAATGATTTTCAAGTAGAAGCACTTCCCACAAGAGAAGAGGCTGCAAGTATAGCTTTTAAAGTAGGTGCAAGCATTACATTGTTAAATGATCTCTACAACGGTGATAATTGGCCAGCAGGAATTATTGTTAAAAGATTTGACTTTCGATCCTTTCGAAAAAGTGACCAAGAAGGACAATTTACAACAGGTCAGCCAATCCAATAATCAGGTTAAGGTTAATAACCCAAAAACAAGTGTGAATTTCTTGAATTATTTTTAGACTGACAGCCGTGCACAATTCTATGTGTTAGTGAACATTGGTATCGAAATGATGAAATTACAACAATGAAATTAGGAGACTATCAACTCAATGACCACTTCAGTAGAAGGAATTATGGACATGGAGGGGTTGCGATATTTGGAAATGTCAAAGAACATGTAGAAATTGTGCCTATAGATGAAATTCGGTTAGAATCAATAGAACTTTACTTTGAGTGTACAGCAGTAAAGGTCAAAACTGACTCCTTAAATGCTATTGTAGTATGTATATATCGCAGTAGTAGTAATGGGGATTTACAAATATTTTTTGAAAAACTTGAAGTAATATTAAATTATCTAACAAAATTTAGCAAAAAATATAAAATTATTATGTGTGGGGATTTTAATATAAATTTTTTGACAGAATCTTCAAAAAAACGCAAATATTGGACATAACTAGAGCTTATTACTTGAAAACAAGGTTGGAAAACTCTTTGGACAATTTCTTTATTTCTAATGAAATTTAAAATTTTGAAGCAAAAGTTACTGATGTGGAATGGTCCGACCATGCAGCTATAATATTGAATATTCAACATAAGGTGATTGTAGCAAAGCAATCAGGTAAGCCTTGGTATAGGCAAATTGGTAACACACCTAGTATGAATTATTTTCAAAAATTGTTAGAAAAGGAAGATTGGAGTAATGTGTATAATTGTAACGATGTAAATAGTGAGTATGATCTCTTCCTCAATATCTTCTCTTATAATTTAGACAAGACATTTCCATTCATGCCAAAAACCAATATTAACAAAGAAAAAAGCAATAACAACCAGTGGATCACCAGAGGAATTAAAATCTCATCATCTAAACTTAAAGAACTGTTTCAACAATTAAATGTAAATTTAAAGGAATATTATAGAAATTATAAAAAAATTTATCATAAAGTAATAATTAATGCAAAAAATATATACCATAACAATTTAATGCAGAAATCTGTTAATAAAAATAAAACAGCATGGAAAATTATCGGAAAAAATAAAAATAAATTTCATAATAAAATTGAACTTAAAATAAAAGATTCATTGAATACTGATTCATTAACGTGTTCAAATTTTATGAATAAATATTTTAATAATGTTATAAACAAATACAGCATAAATTCAAATAATTTTAGCGAAGTAAATACTAGAATAGAACTATTTAATTTGAATACATTCTTTTATGAACCAGTACAAGAAAATGACATTATTAGTGTAATCAATGAACTAAAAAAAAAACATACTCTAGGGGTCCAGATGGTATAACGTCAATTATTTTAAAACAATGTTCCAAAGAAATAAGCAATAAGATTGAAAGCAATAATAAATAATTCTATTGATAAAGGGGTATTCCCAATTTCACTAAAAAATTCAAAAATTATACCATTATTTAAGAAAGGAGGCAGAAGTATAACTTTAAATTATAGACCCATTTCAAATTTGAACTGTTTTTCAAAAAATATAGAAAAATTAACGGCTAAAAAAATAGTATGTTTCCTGGAAAAATATAACTTACTAAACAATAGTCAACATGGCTACACTTATGGAAAATCCACAACAATTGCAATTATTGATTATATAAATAACCTTTATAAATGCTTAGATGATAATAAAACACAGTAGGTATCTTTTTAGATCTGAGCAAGGCCTTTGACCTGGTGATTCATTCTATCTTACTAGACAAATTGTGGAAATTATGAAAAAGGGGAAACTCACATGAATGGTTCAGAAGCTATTTAGAAAACAGAGAACACTACGTAGTCATAGAAAATCAATCATCAAATATATTAACAACAAATAATAATAATAATAATAATAAAATTTATTTACTGCAGTATTGTTAGTAGTACACACAAATGATGAAACAGGATAAAACAGTAAAGTGTACAGATTAGTGAGTGATTACAAAAATACAAACATACATATGCCGCAAAGAGGGAGTGAAGTCAGCTGTACAGCTCTTTTTCATTCATACCCTTTAGTCTGCTGTCTATTAACTAAGTAAATCTTCAATTCTTTTTTAAAATTAATAACCGACATGGTCTTAAACCTAGGTGGTAAGTGATTATATGCTGTGCATTTATACGTGAATGAACTCTTAAATTTCCCTGTAAATTCCCTGTAATTTCCCTGTAATGCTTGGGAATTTCTATCTGATCTGTATGTCTCGTCTGCAAATTATGTATACAATTGCGAAATCTGATTTTATTATGCAGGTAGGCCGGTGAATGATAGTGTAAGATCTTATGCACATCTGAAAGTATTGCAAACTGTATTCTACTACTTATATTTAACCATTCAGACTTAGCTACATACGGGGATACATGTTCCCTTCTACCGAGGTTGTAACAATATCTAATACAACAGTTTTGTCTCTTTTGTAACTTATACACATCTCCTTTATTTATACAAGATCCATATGCTGAGATGCAGTAGTTGATTAATGATAAGACTAGTGCTTCACATTATATATATATATATATATATATATATATATATATTTAATATACCATTTTTGACATATAAGTGATACATGTTTGGAAAAAGACAGCTCGGTATCCATTGTTACACCGAAGTTCTTAACTGATTGCTTTACTTCTAATTTATTACCACTAATGTTAATGTTTTTTACAGTTACCATTATTTCTTCACAGGTTTTCTTGGTTCTACATAATAGTACCGCTGACTTAGTTGCATTTAGTCGTAGTCGCTGATTTTGGCACCATAGTGAAAGAGAACTTAGATTAGCGTTTAACAACTGCACTTGGGTTTCAACATTATTTTTATCCACTGGCACATATAGTTGTGTGTCGTCAGCATAGCAGTGCGTGGCGACATTCGTGAGGCACGTTGATATGTCACTGGTATAAATTAGAAACAAGATGGGTTCGAGTATGGAGCCCTGTGGCACAAAATTTATTAATTCACGAAAGTTAGAGGCACAAGTACCTTGATCACTGTTTATTTGCACTCTTTGCTGTCGTCCGGTTATGTAGCTGTTGATCCAGTTCGTGGCATTGGTGGAAAAGCCGAAGTAACCCAACTTTGAGGCCAGTATGCGATGACTAATAGTATCAAACGCCCTGGATAGGTCGAGCAGAACTAAAAAATAAAATGAAACTAAAAAATAGTGGTGTACCACAAGGGTCCGTACTAGGACCCATTCTCTATTTAATATATACCACCGATTTTAATTTTAAAGATTCGATACTCTTCGCGGATGATACTTCAGCTATTGTAGAAGCAGACAAAAAAAATGAAAATATATCAAAAAAGGCAACTAATAAGATAAATGATTTCGAAAAATATTACACTCAAAATAAATTTCATCTTAATAACAAAAAAACTAAATTTTTTAAATTTGATAAAACTAATTGTGAGAGGAATATAAGTTACTTAATAAAAGCAAAACAGTGCTCCATTGAACAAGTAAATTCTACAGCATTTCTGGGGATTACTATTGACATTAATCTGAAATGGGGAGATAATACTGATATTCTTTGTGCAATATTATCTACGGCATGCTTCGCCTTAAGACAAATAAAAAATTTTGTTAGTAGTGAAATGCTATTAATGTACTACTTTGCCCATTTCCATAGTCTACTAAGGTATGGAATAGTTGCATGGGGAGAAGGACCAAATCACAACAGAATTTTTAAACTGCAAAAAAGAGCTATAAGAATTATTGTGGGTATCAATAAACACACCAGTTGTAGGGATTATTTTATTGAGTTAAATATATTGACACTAACATCTGAATATATACTACAATTATTATTATATGTAAAGAAAAATATTACAAAATTTAAATCTGTAAACGTTAGCAATTATAACACAAGGAACGAAAATACCTTACAAATCCCAATTCACAAAAAAGATTTTTTTTTAAATAGTCCAATATATAGAAAAATTATAAGTAACAATAAACTACCAAATGAATTTAAAAATCAACACTTTAATATTTTTAAAAATAAAATTAAAAAACTGTTATTAAGCAAGGCGTATTACAGGCTTAATGAGTATATAGAAGATGTATTGTAGTACTACTGTAATATTACTTAAAAGTTAATGTATAAATGTAAAACTTCCTGTTTCCATTTTTTTTATTATTATGTATCTTTGACATATTCTATACAATATGTAATTATATTGTTCAATGAATAAATTATCTATCTATTTATATGTGGCGTTCCATAAAAAAATGAGAAAATGAATTATTTTCATTATTATTACCTTTTTTCGTTAATTTTTCCAATATTTTAATAGTAATTATAATAGCAGGGGTGGAGACAAATGCAACAAATAAAAAATTATAAAAATCGGTGCAGCCGTTCTTGAGTTTTTAAAGGCGAAAATTAAAACCCGACTATGTTTTATATATAATTATCAATTATCAAAATATGCTAAGTAAAATGTGTCAGCCAAGAAAAAGACAAGAAGAAAAAATATACCTAATAAACAAACTTCATTCTATTTCTTCACTTCACATTACTTCACTCTATCATAAAATTCTTGCATGATATAGGGTTCTATATCCTTAATTAAATTATATAGTTTCTTTTTTGTGCGTTGTAGGGTAGTATTACACTTATATTCGGTAGGAAGCATATTGTATAATTTTATAATTCTATAGGGTGGATTCTTTGCGGTCATTGCCATAGTATGTTTTGATAGTTCATACAAATCCCTATTATATCAGGTTTGCCGTTCTTTTGGCTTGTGAAAACTAATATGGTTATGTTTCATGGTAAATAATATGCTCTCGTATATATAACTGCCACTGGTTGTAAGTATGTTGCTCATTTTAAAGTAGCCGCTGCACGATTCCCTGAAATGTAGATTCTTTAGAATCTTAAGTGCCTGTTTTTGTATTCTAAACACATATGCACAGGAAATAATTGCAAACATCAGCTGAGCGTGAAAATTTGCGAAATATACCAAACGAAGGGCATTCGCGTCTACATATCTCTGGACAACCCTCAAGAAAATACTGCTTTGTTCAGTTTTTTGGTTAGATGCTCAATATGTGTTGTCCAGTCTAGGATATGATCGATGTGTAGATCCAGAAGTCTTTCAGGTTTTTCAAACTAATTATTTCCTTTCCCATGGCAATTTCATGTGGGAATGTTGTTTTCCACCTTTGTGTTTTAAATATGATCATCTTTGTTTTATGTTTATTCCCAATTAGTTTAGTCTTGTCGAAGCATGCAGGTAAAGATGTCATTGTTGAAATTGCATTTGGGCTTATTTCTTTATCGGTTTTGTTGTTAATAAGAATTGTAGTGTCATCAGCGTAGTTAATCATCGTATGCTGTGGGTTTACGGTTGTTAGGGGTAGATCATTTATAAAGAGCGTGAATAATACTGGTCCTATTATGCTTCCTTGTGGAATAGCGATGTTTATTTCCCTTGCACTGGATATCACGGGACCGCGGAGAGTAACCAACCTAGTTATTTGTTCTAATGTGATTCTCTAATGCCATGTTTGTAAAGTTTATTTAACAATATGGTGTGGTCCACCAGATCGTAGGCCTTGGATAAATGCAGTAAGATTTCAAATGGGATATTGTGTGCCTCCAGTTGCTCTGTTAAGTCTGTTATAAATTAAAAACATACCGTCTCACCTCTCTAAATAAAACATATCGATGAAGTCGATAGAAAACACATTTACTACAGGTATCTTCCCGGATGCCCTGAAACTTTCCCTAATTATCACAATTCACAAAGCCGGCTTTCACAAAGCTTTCAAAGATAAGAAAGATATAGCAAATGATAGACCAATTATTCTGCCCGTTTCCTCTAAAATATTTTAAAAGTTGTTCTGCTCTCGGCTATTGTCATTCTTAGACAGTCAAACATAAGACAGTACACCAACACCTGCATGGTTTCATTAAGGGGAAACGTTTATTGTTTATTACCGCTTTTCCCCTTCTGAGAAGTTCTGTTAAACTTCTGATTATATTCCAAGTTGTATTCTGGACATTTGACAATTCATTAATTGTTTTAGCCTTAACTATATGAAACGACATTTAAATAGGTTTTTAAAAAATTAAACAACTTATGTGATTTGTTTCACTTGATCTTTTATTGATTGCTAGTTTCACCAACACAGTGGCATCTTCATATCTAATACAAACATTAAACAATTACATATATTTATATGATTTTAACATGGGCTTTGTCATATTTTCAAGTAGGTCCATTTTTAATCCTTACATCGCATGGAAAAAGGATTAAAAATGGACCTACTAGAATCTTTAGAAATCGGAAAAACCATCAACAACAGTTCTAGTAACTGTCTCAACGAACAAACCGAATTTCTGCACCAATCACCACTCTTGAAAATATGGCAGAGCCCATGTTAAAATCATATAAATATATGTAATTGTTTAATGTTTGTATTAGATCTGAAGATGCCACTGTGTTGGTAAAACTAGTAATCAATAAAAGATCAAGTGAAACAAATCACATTAGTTGTTTAATTTTTTAAAAACCTATTTAATTTGACAATTCAGTTAACTGTTTTTTCAATTTTTCTTTTTTCATTGTTCTTAAAGAGTTATAAGAGAACACCTTCTACGCATATTATTATAAAGTTTCTTTAATGTAGTGTCGTGATTAGATATAATAAGGAGTAATTTCAGATTCTTTTCCATCTTGGACAAAATGGTGTCTGTGAAAACTCGTCGGACCTTTTGTTTGCTATTAACTACTACTAAGGGAAAAGACTCGTTGAAATGTTTTAAGAAGATCTCCATGAAACGGTTCCATTGATTGTGGATCTCGTTACAGTTGACTTAAAGAACATGATCCCATGTTACCTCCTGCATACGGTAACTAAAATGTTTAAGATATTCTTCATTAAATATTCTAATCTGCCTATAATTGATACATTGTTTTCTGCTACTTTACCGATGATATTAAGGGCCAAAACTTGTGCATAGTGATCGGATAATTTGTAATCCTTAGTCATCACGCTGTAAACTGAATTTGTATTTACAATGATATAATCTATTCAAGATTAGACGGCAAGGGAAACGCCATCTAATCTTGCTTGTCTAGTCTTGTCTGTGTAGTTTTGTCTGTCTAGTCTTATTTATCTATACTTGCCGCAGCGACCCCGTGGAGAGATCACGCGGCGTTCACGTGATAGTTCGTAGTGACGTTTTAAAAAGCCTGATTTACACTGCTTTGCCAAATTTTATATTAATTAAAATAAAACAAAGCCTTGAAGAAGATTTATTTATGGATAAAATGTAATCACTAATTTTAACTAAGACAGAAACACTGAAAACTCGAGAGCACGTGGCATACAACCGGACCGGTCGACTGGTTTAAAGCTTCGGCATCGTGATCTACGCTTCAAAAGCGTTTGCACTGACCAATATAGAATCATCCCCCGAATATCAAGTGAAGATCACGCAAGTTTATTACTCCATCGGGTGGCTGCGGCAACTATAGTCTTATCTCTCTAATCTTAGCTGTCTGGAAACTTGGTGCTAATTTTGAATTATCAAATTGCAATCGCATATTAATTGAAGAACATAAAATATGAACAATTGTGTAACCTCCTGGAAACCTGGTGCTAATTCTGGATTGTCAAATTGCAATCACATTGTGATTGAAGAACACATAAAATGAACAAGTTTGTAACCAAGCTCTTGATCATCTAGGGACCCAGTGCTAATTTTGGATTATCCAGTTGAAATCACATATTAATTAAAGAACACATAATATGAACATGTCTGTACCTTCTTGATCACCTGGAAACCTAGTGCTAATCTTGGATTAGCAGCTTGCAATTACATAGTATTTAAAGAACACATGCTAATGAACTAATAAGCTAATGAAGCGTTAATTTTTTGGATGAACAATATGCAATCACAAAGTAACTGGATTGATATTTGCTGCCTTAAGCATCAAAAATACAAATCATGAATTAGTTTCTAACCAAGGTCTTTATCATTTAGAAACTCAAGATATTAACAAAATTATAACATACGATTAGACGAATTTTGGAATTAGTAATGAGAGCAATTCCTTATCATTGATCTAGGGCATGTAAACACTAGATAGAAAACTCCTATGGAATAGACACGCTGAAGCAGCGGTAGGAAAAGCCAAACGCGCTTTAATGGTGTGCAGAAATCTGGCAGGAAAAATGTATGGGGTTGTAACTCCATAGTCCTGCCATGGATGTACACCATGATAGCGAGACCTGCGATCACATACAGTTACAGTTGCTTACAGGGGCAGTTGCGTGGGGAAGTAGAACCAAGCTGGTCTCTATGAGGAAGCAGCTTGAGAAGATTCAAAGACTGTCGTGTGTCTGCACCACGTGGGCGATGGAGTCGTGTCGGGGAGAGGGCCGCCAGATCGGCTATTGTAAGGTTTAGAAAGTAAGGAATAGGCAGAGGTAAACTAATCAGGAGCAGAGACCGGAACAGCTTCGCTGCCAAGATACTCTGGGTGGATGCACGAAAAGACGAAATAGTATGGAAATTCCATTTCGAGAAAAACTACACATAATTTGTAGTAGTTAAGCCTATGGGGCGACGAATCCTCAGCATGCCACATAGAGCAAAATGCTATCAAGTGGTATATATGGTTCGAATACAAAGGAAGGTACTGGTGCAGGAGTGTTTGGACCTCTAACCAAATACTTCAAATCCATGGGAAAATTCCCAAGTATCTTCCAAGCAGAGGTATACGCAATCTAAAGTTGTGCACACTTTAACCTCGACAGCAATTATCGCAAAAAACGAATTGATATCCTGCCAAACACCCATCAAGGCCATTAGCTCATACACCATCAGATCAAAACTGGTATAAGACTGTGTGGGAAAGCTAAACAAGCTTGACAGAGAAAATAAAGTAACCCTATACTGGGTACCAGGACACACTGGTATAGATGGAAACGAAGAAGCCTATCACCTAGCAAACAAGGAATCCAGTAATCCCTTTATAGGTCCGGAACCCTTTTGCGGTATGAGTGTGAACACCATCCACAAAAGTTTAGATAGCGAAATATGAGAATAATGGATGAAAACTTGGAAAGAACTTCTAGGGTTGAGACAATCCAAAGTAATGCTGGGATCTTTTAACAAGAAAAGAATAAAAGCTTGTCTGAAACTAAACAGGAACAGGAAGCTTAGAATTCTGACAAGAGTCCTGACGGGACACTGCAGACTTAGAAAACACCTCAAGACCCTAGACCAAATAAGCTAGTGGAAGATGACAGATTCTGTGGTTCAGCAGAGAAAACCCCATACATTTTCTCAAAGACTGCGGAGCGCTGCTCCGCAAGAGACAAACGTATCTTGGAGCCTACTGCTTCAACGCAGAGGAGTTGCAGTCCTTGAATCCCACCCAGATCCTGTAATTCCTAAAGGAATCAGGACTACAGGAGGCGCTCTAAATGGGTAAGTATACCAACTTTAAAAGGAAGAGGGTGGGGTAGAATAGATCTATGAAGGTCGCAGTACAAATCGGCAGCACCAAATATACAATCTAAGCATCTAAAAATAATCACGAAAAATCAAATTTAATTGAAAGAATTCGATCACAACATTTTGGGATTTTTTGACAATTTGGGATTAGAAAATTGTATAATGACGATGACGTAAGTGGTGATGAGGTTGACAAAGGTATAGAGCATGGAGAAGTCGACGCTGAAGAAGCCGGCGGCGGTGAATTTGGGACACCTGGCCGTCGCCTGTTGCGCCAGAATGAAGAGTTTCTCGAGGAGGGGCGCGACGCGACGTTCGAGTACCGCTTGAGGGCCTTGTAGGCGATAGTGATGGTTTTCTTGCCCTCGTTGTTCACCTATTATAACATATCACCTACTATAACATATTAAACAATTATCTCATCAACATATTCCTGGATTTTTCCTTGATTTTCTTCTACTTCCCAGTTTCATATCATACATTTTATATATAAATTATATATCGATTAGCGTTAGCGTAATAAGTAAATTATGATCGGATGTTACTTAATAGTCGTTATCTTCGTTTTATCAGAAGAGTTTATTTCGAGACATGTTCGGTGATAGAAATGGTCATACAGCAATTATTCATAAATAAACTTGGAATTGATTACATTTCAGTGAAAGTCGTTTTGGATGTTCGATCAATAATAATAATATTTAATATTGAATAGATAAGTTTAAACAGATTTGTCAGATTTTATACTTCTTGTAGTTTGTTTTTATAGTCTTGTCTGTCTATACTTGTCTGTCTACTCTTGTCCGCCTAGTCTTGTCTGTCTAATCTTATCTTCCTAGTCTTGTCTATCTAGTCTTGTCTGTCTCGAATTCAATTTTTGAAAGAGGTTTGTGGAAACTCCATTCAGCATGGATTTTTTCACAAAACAAAAAGTAGGTAAGGGTGTAGGGGAGATGGATAGTCGGGCGAGAAGCCAGTCTATTGGAGAAACCCCGAAGAAAAGAGAAGTGGCGGATCGGTCGACTGATGACGTCGACGCTTACAAAAAGACTGAGTGTTCGATTGTCTTAAGGATCGTAGAGGCGATTGGTGCACTCAATAGACAGGTGGAGGAGCTGGAGAGGGCCATCGCCGGAGGAAACAGCACAAAGCGTGATATCAAGGAAGCAGCAGCGCGAGTCAGGAGAACAACAAATGTTTTCTCGCGTCACTCGGTAACCAGTTGGCTCGACGAGCATCGCTTCCAGCCGACTGAGGTACTGTACGACGTTGAGGTACAAACGGTAGGTACGGTGTGCAAGGAAGTTAGCACCCAAACGGAGGCTGAATGTAGTATCACCAGTGCGCTGAAGCCGGGTATGAATGTGCAGGAGTACATGTCCCTGGCGAGGGAGAGGTGGTCCGAAGACGCCTTCACCGTGGTGATGATGGCCAAGGGCTCTCCTCTGGCCTAGGACGAGGATGTACTCCTGTTAGTTGCAGGAGAGAAAGGGGATAACTATGGACAGCTGGGCTGGGGGATGCTCGACCAGCTCCCCCAGGCCAAGCGAGTGGCTGAAGGCTTGAATGTAGGCTCCGTGGCCTACATCAAGAGCGAGAATGTTGTGTGTATGGGAGGTGATGAGTCGTTGGACTCCGAGAGGAGTACCACTTCATCGCCCGGCTGGATGATATTAAGGTCGAGGGCGCCGAAGAAAAGGCGTTCGAGACCTTATTAAGGATGAGAGGTCTTTGTGAGAATACTGAGAGAAAGAGGTTCGCTATCGGTGTGGCTGGTACGAAAGATGGCTGAACGAGTGTGGCATGGCACAGGAGTTGAGATAATCCTGTGCTGGATAAATGCGGAGGGCCAAAAGCCCAGAGTGGAAGGGGCCGGAGGCACCAGAAAGGCAGAAACCTTACTGGTGAGGAGGGCAGAAGGTGTTTCTTACGCCCATATGGTAAATGTACTTAAGAAGGAAGTTGATATGGAGGATATAAATGTAAGGGCGATGAGGAAAACCCACGCTGGGGCCCTCATCGTCAGAGTGAATGATAATGGGGAAAAGAAGCGACTGGCAGAGCGAATGGCCCTAGTGACTGAGGCTGTAAGGGATGTCAGGACGGAGGTGGGGCTCCAGGTGGGGAGGTGGGTGACTATCCTTGTTAGGGGCATGGATGAAGCTACCACCACCAATGAGATGAAAGGAGCCATTCAGAAGGCGGCTGCAGGTAAAGATTGTGTGGTAAAGTCTCTCCGCACAGTGCGCGGAGGGGCCAGTATGGCAGTTGTCACTCTTCCAGTAAGAGCGGCATAAACCATACTGGAGAAAAGAAGAATAAAAGTTGGATGGATCATGTGCCGAGTGACCGAAGACAATAAGCCGATCAGGTGCTACAGATGCCTTGGCTTCGGGCACCTGGCGGCAACATGCAAGGGAATAGAGCGAAAGAATGCGTGTTTGCGATGCGATGAAAGTGGGCACAAAGCACACGAGTGCACGTCCAAAGAGGCTAAGTGCTTCGTGTGTGGAGTGAGTGGGCATAGAGCGGACTCCATGGACTGTCCTGCGTACAGGAAACTGTGCAGGGAGAGTATGAAAGGGACGTCCCAAAGAAACAGAATATGCTAGTATTGCAGACGAACTCAAATAGAAGTGCGGCTGCAATGGAGCTGGTATGGAAGACGGTGCATGATGAGAGAGTGGATGTGGTCATTGTCTCCGAACCAAATCTTCGGACTATTGGTAATGGAGGCTGGCACGTGGACCAGTGTAAGAATGTTGCTGTGAGGATTTTCCAATCGGAAAATCCTATGGTTAAGTGCGGATGTGGAGATGAATATGTGTGGGTTGAATGGGAAAACTGGGTCCTGTATGGGTGCTACATCTCGCCTAACATAACGTTAGAACAGTTTGTAGTCGTAAGTAGTTGTCGTCGTTGTAGATTGTTGTCGGGGGAAATTCAACGCCAAGTCCGCTTGGTGGGGATCCCTTAGAGAGGACGAGAGAGGGAGAATGATGGAAGAGTGGCTGGCAGAGGAGGACCTGGTGGTTCATAAGAGTGGGAATGTGCCAACCTTCGTGCGGGGCGAAAGTATGTCTTTCATAGACATCACTTCTAGCACCTCACGGATTGCAGGCAGAGTGAAAGAGTGGCGTGTCAAAACGGGAGAGAATCTGAGTGATCACCAGGAGATTCTCTTCTATGTAGGAGAGGATGTTTCTGAGGGACCGGTTGCAATTGGAACGAAAGGATGGAGAGTGGACAAAAGTCCACTAGAAAGATTGGGAGACGTCATGAAAGAGCTGGCTGAAAGGACAGGCCCCGAAAATGGATTGCGGAGCTCCTGCGAAGCAGCTCTTCTCGGGGCCTGTGAAGCGGTGTTTCGTAGAAAAGGGAGGGGCGTCAGAGGCAGAAAGCCAGTTTACTGGTGGAATTAGCAGGTAGCTGAAAAGCGTAAAAACTGTTTGCGTGAAAGGAGATGCATGGTGAAGAGTAATAGGCGAGCAAATGAGGAAGTGCGTGAGGAGTGCAGAAGGAGGTATACCTTGGCGCGCAGGGAACTTCGCAGAGCCATCGCGAACTCCAAGCAGGAAGCTTCGAGAGTGCTCTGCGAAGAGGTGAATAATAACATATGGGGTGACGGCTATAAGATCGTCACCAGGAAAGTTGCGCAAAGGGTTAATACTCTCCGGGGGGATAGCCTAATGACGGAAGTCAAGAAGCTGTTCCCAGTACATGAGCGAATGAACTGGTTGGAACCCGTTGGATGGAGATCGACGCCACTTTTCACTCCGGCCGAGCTGCAGAGGGCAGTTGGCCGGATGAAGGAGGGAAAAGCGCCGGGTCCTGATGGTGTTCCACCCGAAGCATGCAAGGTGTTTGGGCATGTGTGTGAGGACATGTGCTTGAGCATGATGAATGAATTGTTGATAAATGGAAGTTTCCCTAAAGAGTGGAAGAGAGCGAGACTGTTGATGATTGAAAAAGAGCGAAAGGAAGGAGAGGAAGCCAACTTCAGGCCAATCTGCCTACTGAATGGGATAGCGACGATGTTTGAGAGTATGATCGGAGCTAGGATAAATGAGGATCTCGAGAGGGCAGGGGGTCTTTCAGAGGAACAGTATGGGTTCAGAGGCGGCCGCACTACGGTGAACGCAATAATGCGTGTGATAGAGAGAGCAAGGTTAGCAAATACGGGTCCATGGCGTACCCGTAGCTACTGCGCGCCTGTAACCCTGGACGTGAAAAATGCTTTCAATTCGGTCCCATGGGGCTGAATCATGGAGGCTTTGGAACTAAAGGGGGTAGCTCGCTACCTTCGAAAGATGGTGGGGAGCTACTTGAAAGCTAGGGAGATAGTGGCTGTGGAAGGTATAATCTTCAAAATAAGTGCGGATGTTCCACAGGGTTCTATTCTTGAGCCGATACTGTGGAACATATTTTATGATGAGGTTTTGAGACTGAGGCTGCCAGACGGGATTACATTCATAGGGTATGCTGATGACTTAGCGGTGGTCGCTGTCGCAAGAACGGAAGAAAGTCTGAAAGCGATAATGAATGAGGCAATTAGTAGGATTGATCGGTGGATGGGGGAAAAGAGCTTGCTATGGCTCCCCACAAAACCGAGGCGGTCCTGCTAATTGGGAGAAGAAAGCTGCGTGAACTAACCGTGCGAATGGGGACAGTTGACGTACCGGCTCGGGAATCTGTAAGATACCTTGGGGAAGAGCTTCAACGAAATCTCCGGGTCTCCGATCAGGTCACACGGGTGGTGAGCAAGGCTACAGCATGTGCGAAAGCCCTTGGACGGCTAATGCCCAACATAGGTGGGCCGTTGACCTCCAAGAGGAGGGTTATGAATGCGGTCGTACACTCCATTCTCCTGTATGGGGTGCCGGCATGGATAAATGCGTTCAGGATTGAATGTTATAGAGCGAGACTGATGAGAGTGCAAAGGTGTATGCTGCTGCGCGTGTGCAGCGCATACAGGACTGTTTCTGGCGACGCCGTGGCGGTCGTTGCTGGAGTTATCCCGTAAGACCTTCTGGCGCATGAACGGGTGAGAGTTTGGGGAGATAATGACCCTAAAAACGAAAGGGAAAAAACAATGCGTGTATTGCAAGAACTATGGCAGATGAAGTGATGAAGTTACGTTCTCTTTGGTTCTGGCTGGGGGGGGGTCTGAATGGTGGGGTTTTTTTAGTGGGTCGCCCCTTTTGGGCAGCCCCACACTACCACTCGGCACGGGTCGGGTGGTGTCTGTTTGCAGATTTTCAGCTCCAACAGGTGCAAAAAAAAGTCTTGTCTGTCTACTCTTGTCGGTCTAGTCTTGTCTGTCTAGTCTTGTCTGTCTAGTTTTGTCTGTGTTGACTTGTCTGTCTAGTCTTGTCTCTCTAGTCAAAAAAAACAAAATCAATGTATTTCACTATCTAAGTTTTAGAAAGCATATGAAAATAGATACAGTACCAATATATACATATATATATATATATATATATATATATATATATATATATATATATATTTAAATATATATATATTTATATATATATATATATATATATATATATATATATATATATATATATATATATATATATATATATATAACAAAGTGAAATGTGTCCAAGTTGTCTCTTGCCTATGTTATCCTCTTTACCCTCTCATAGTAATCCTCCATATTGTAAGGTTCAATGTCTAAAATTAAATTTCGAACTTTTTTTTTAAAAGTTTTGACATTTGTTGAAAGCTTTATTGCTTTTGGAAGAGTGTAGTATAATTTCATATTGGAGTATGGAGGTCCTCTTTCTGTCATGGTTAACCTATGTATTGGTAAGTTTTAGCTTACGTTTTTGTTTCTTGTCTCTCTGTTTGTCTTATTTTGCCTAATTTTGTTTGTCTTATTTTTAATTTGTCTTATCGTCTTTATCTTATCTGTTTGTCTTATATTTATTATAGGCCTCAAATAAGTGTTCCAGTATAATAGGTTGAAATAGGTACAATATAGGTTCCAGTCGTTAAAATTTCTGCTTCTATAAAACTACCTCTACAAGTTTCTTTGTATTTTAGGTCCTGTATTATTCTAATTGCAATTTTTTGTATTTTGAATATTGTAGAAATATTCTTTCCTCCGCCCCAAAACATTATTCCAAAATTTAAGTTGCTATGGAAGGTCCCGAAATATACGTTCTTGAGACTGACTATCCGTCGTTATGTAGCGTTTTAATATTCTTAGGGCGTATATGGTTTTGTTTAGTTTTGTAGCCAGTTTATTAATGTGATATGTCCAGTCCAGGTGTTCATCTAAATTCAGCCCTAACAGTCTCACTTCTTTCTGGTACTGTATAGTCTCGTTGTTGATAGTTGCCTCCATTGGGTATATCTCGTTGGACCTTTATGTTTTTAAAAATAATTATTTTGGTTTTCTCTTTATTCAGAATTAGTTTGTTTTCCGTGAACCAGTCTATTAGAATGTACATTGTGTCGTTTAAGTTATTTGGTATGTCCTCTATTTTTCTATTTATTGTTACTAAACTGGTATCGTCTGCGTAGTTTACTATTTTATGCCGTGTCAAATGTATTTGGTTCGGTAGGTCGTTTACATATAATGTATATATGTAAACGACCTTGTGGAATTCCGATGGTGACTATTCTAGTGTTTGATTTGATTTTGCCTTGTTCTGTGTTGATTTGCGTTATTTGTGTTCTCTTGTTTAGATACGATGTAATAAGTTCGGCTACTTGTCCCCTCATTCCGTATTTATTTAGCTTATTTAGAAGAATCTCATGATTTACCGTCTCATACGCCTTAGACAGGTCCAGGAAAATTCCGCTTGGATTATTTTTCACGATGTTCTCGAGTATATGTTTCATAAAATGGAAGCAAGTTGTTTCCACAGAACGTCCTTTGACAAAGCCGTGTTGTTGATCACTTTACGATTTTGTTTTTAATTAGTTTTTTCAATAGTTTTGAGAAAGATGGTTGTAAACTTATCGGTCTGTAATTTTCTATGTCTTGCTTGTCTCCATTCTTAAAAATCGGTATAATAATAGATATCTTTAGGCTTTCTGGAAAGATTCAGTATTGAAAGACATTGTTTATTATACATTTTAATGGGTTGGCTATTTCCTCTCTCACTTCTTTTATGATATCCATGGTAATTTCATCATACTCCGGACTTTTACTATTTTTAAGTTGTTTTATAGTGTCTAAAATTTCTTCTCTTGAGGTAGGTCGTAGAAACATCGTGTTTGATTAGTTTGTTATATTGTCCTTGTATTCCCTGTTAGGGATTTGTTTTAGTAACATAGAAGCTCTTTCGGCATAGAATTTGTTGATATTTTCCACTGAATTATCATGATCGAGTTTCTCGAGTGACGTGGGTTGATCATGATTTTTATCGTTTATTTTTGTTATTTCTTTTATAACATCCCATGTAGTCTTCATTATGTTCTTGCTATTCTTTATTCATTTTTCAAAATATTTTCTTTTTTCGGTTTTTAATGATGCCTTATATTTTCTATGTGTTCTGTTAAATTGTTGTTTTAAGTTTGGGTGGAACTTTACTAATATCTGCATTATCTCAAGTTCCTTTTTTGATTTGCCAATAAGTGGATTCGAAAAAAAGAGTTTGTTTTCTTTTCTTTATTTTGTTTTGATATCCGATAGAAATTCTTATTATATCCTGTCATAAATATTTCCATAAAACTGTTCCATTGGTTATTTACTTCACTCTCCTTGTTTCTGTATAGGACGTCCCACCCACGTTTCTGTCTGGAGGTATTAATATAAACATAACATAAAATGTTTCCTATTTTCTTCTGAGAAAAACCTTTGAAAATTACAGTGTGTTTTAGGTTTTCTTATTTGCGTTGTGATTTGCTGAGCGCAGTGATCAGATATATGTTAGTTTGCTGTATTTACTGAGTATTTCCATGGAATATTTGTTGCGATGTTGTCTATACACGTACCTGATGATGGATTGCTTTCAGTGTTCATGGTTTGCCTTGTATTAAAAGTTTGCAGCAAGTGCTCTAGTTCTTGTTTCATTTTTGTTCTTTTTAATATTTTTATGTTAAAATCACCTGCAATTATTACCTTTTTGTCCTCTTGTGTGATTTTGGATAGTATTTTGTGGAGTTTATCCATAAATGTCTTCACGCATGAAAGTGGCGCTCTCTATATTCCAATTATTACTACTGACTGTATGTAACGTAGTTTCCACGGCGGCACATTCAAAAACCGTGGCTTCTGCAAGTTGATTAACGACATTTCTGGGTCTGCTGGCAATACTTTTGTAACACTAAATTGCCACTCCTCCATGTCTGCCTTCTTTTCTACAAAAACAAGAAATTAAATCAAAATTTATTATTTTATACGCTTCTATTTGAGTTGTGCTTTTCCAATGTTCCGTAACCACCAGAAATTTATTGTTTTCCAACATATATTCAATGCGGTCTATTGAATTGCCGTTGGATTGTGTATTTTGGTTTATTAGACTGATGGTGTTAGATTTTAGTGAAAGTTCTGTCTCGGTTAGCGTCTTCGAAAATTTAGTGTTGTCTGTCTAGTCTTGTCTGTCTAGTCTTGTCTGTCTAGTCTTGTCTGTCTAGTCTTGTCTGTCTAGTCTTGTCTGTCTAGTCTTGTCTGTCTAGTCTTGTCTCTCTAGTCTTGTCTGTCTAGTCTTGTCTGTCTAGTCTTGTCTGTCTAGTCTTGTCTGTCTAGTCTTGTCTGTCTAGTCTTGTCTGTCTAGTCTTGTCTGTCTAGTCTTGTCTAGTCTTGTCTGTCTAGTCTTGTCTGTCTAGTCTTGTCTGTCTAGTCTTGTATGTCTAGTCTTGTCTGTCTAGTCTTGTCTGTCTAGTCTTGTATGTCTAGTCTTGTATGTCTAGTCTTGTATGTCTAGTCTTGTCTAGTCTTGTCTGTCTAGTCTTGTCTGTCTAGTCTTGTATGTCTAGTCTTGTCTGTCTAGTCTTGTCTGTCTAGTCTTGTCTGTCTAGTCTTGTCTGTCTAGTCTTGTCTGTCTAGTCTTGTCTGTCTAGTCTTGTCTGTCTAGTCTGTCTAGTCTTGTCTGTCTAGTCTTGTCTGTCTAGTCTTGTCCGTCTAGTCTTGTCTGTCTAGTCTCGTCTGTCTAGTCTTATCTGTCTAGTCTTGTCTGTCTAGTCTTGTCTGTCTAGTCTTGTCTGTCTAGTCTTGTCTGTCTAGTCTTATCTGTCTAGTCTTGTCTGTCTAGTCTTGTCTGTCTAGTCTAGTCTTGTCCGTCTAGTCTTGTCTGTCTAGTCTTGTCTGTCTAGTCTTGTCTGTCTAGTCTTGTCTGTCTAGTCTTGTCCGTCTAGTCTTGTCTGTCTAGTCTTGTCTGTCTAGTCTTGTCTGTCTAGTCTTGTATGTCTAGTCTTGTCTGTCTAGTCTTGTCTGTCTAGTCTTGTCTGTCTAGTCTTGTCTGTCTAGTCTTGTCTGTCTAGTCTTGTCTGTCTAGTCTTGTCTGTCTAGTCTTGTCTGTCTAGTCTTGTCTGTCTAGTCTTGTCTGTCTAGTCTTGTCTGTCTAGTCTTGTCTGTCTAGTCTTGTATGTCTAGTCTTGTCCGTATAGTCTTGTCTGTCTAGTCTTGTCTGTCTAGTCTTGTCTGTCTAGTCTTGTCCGTCTAGTCTTGTCTGTCTAGTCTTGTCTGTCTAGTCTTATCTGTCTAGTCTTGTCTGTCTAGTCTTGTCTGTCTAGTCTTGTCTGTCTAGTCTTGTCTGTCTAGTCTTATCTGTCTAGTCTTGTCTGTCTAGTCTTGTCTGTCTAGTCTTATTTGTCTAGTCTTGTCTGTCTAGTCTTGTCCGTCTAGTCTTGTCTGTCTAGTCTTGTCTGTCTAGTCTTGTCTGTCTAGTCTTGTCCGTCTAGTCTTGTCTGTCTAGTCTTGTCTGTCTAGTCTTGTCTGTCTAGTCTTGTATGTCTAGTCTTGTCTGTCTAGTCTTGTCTGTCTAGTCTTGTCTGTCTAGTCTTGTCTGTCTAGTCTTGTATGTCTAGTCTTGTCTGTCTAGTCTTGTCTAGTCTTGTCTGTCTAGTCTTGTCTGTCTAGTCTTGTCTGTCTAGTCTTGTCCGTCTAGTCTTGTCCGTCTAGTCTTGTCTGTCTAGTCTTCTCTGTCTAGTCTTGTCTGTCTAGTCTTATCTGTCTAGTCTTGTCTGTCTAGTCTTGTCTGTCTAGTCTTGTCTGTCTAGTCTTGTCTGTCTAGTCTTGTCTGTCTAGTCTTGTCTGTCTAGTCTGGTCTGTCTAGTCTTGTCTGTCTAGTCTTGTATGTCTAGTCTTGTCTGTCTAGTCTTGTCTGTCTAGTCTTGTCTGTCTAGTCTTGTCTGTCTAGTCTTGTGTGTCTAGTCTTGTCTGTCTAGTCTTGTCTGTCTAGTCTTGTCTGTCTAGTCTTGTCTGTCTAGTCTTGTCTGTCTAGTCTTGTCTGTCTAGTCTTGTCTGTCTAGTCTTGTCTGTCTAGTCTTATCTGTCTAGTCTTGTCTGTCTAGTCTTGTCTGTCTAGTCTTATCTGTCTAGTCTTGTCTGTCTAGTCTTGTCCGTCTAGTCTTGTCTGTGTAGTCTTGTCTGTCTAGTCTTGTCTGTCTAGTCTTGTCCGTCTAGTCTTGTCTGTCTAGTCTTGTCTGTCTAGTCTTGTCTGTCTAGTCTTGTATGTCTAGTCTTGTCTGTCTAGTCTTGTCTGTCTAGTCTTGTCTGTCTAGTCTTGTCTGTCTAGTCTTGTCTGTCTAGTCTTGTCTGTCTAGTCTTGTCTGTCTAGACTTGTCTGTCTAGTCTTGTCTGTCTAGTCTTGTCTGTCTAGTCTTGTATGTCTAGTCTTGTCCGTCTAGTCTTGTCTGTCTAGTCTTGTCTGTCTAGTCTTGTCTGTCTAGTCTTGTCCGTCTAGTCTTGTCTGTCTAGTCTTGTCTGTCTAGTCTTCTCTGTCTAGTCTTGTCTGTCTAGTCTTGTCTGTCTAGTCTTATCTGTCTAGTCTTGTCTGTCTAGTCTTGTCTGTCTAGTCTTATTTGTCTAGTCTTGTCTGTCTAGTCTTGTCCGTCTAGTCTTGCCTGTCTAGTCTTGTCTGTCTAGTCTTGTCTGTCTAGTCTTGTCTGTCTAGTCTTGTCCGTCTAGTCTTGTCTGTCTAGTCTTGTCTGTCTAGTCTTGTATGTCTAGTCTTGTCTGTCTAGTCTTGTCTGTCTAGTCTTGTCTGTCTAGTCATTTCTGTCTAGTCTTGTCTGTCTAGTCTTGTCTGTCTAGTCTTGTCTGTCTAGTCTTGTATGTCTAGTCTTGTCTAGTCTTGTCTGTCTAGTCTTGTCTGTCTAGTCTTGTCTGTCTAGTCTTGTCTGTCTAGTCTTGTCCGTCTAGTCTTGTCCGTCTAGTCTTGTCTGTCTAGTCTTATCTGTCTAGTCTTGTCCGTCTAGTCTTGTCTGTCTAGTCTTGTCTGTCTAGTCTTATCTGTCTAGTCTTGTCTGTCTAGTCTTGTCTGTCTAGTCTTGTCTGTCTAGTCTTGTCTGTCTAGTCTTGTCTGTCTAGTCTTGTGTGTCTAGTCTTGTCTGTCTAGTCTTGTCTGTCTAGTCTTGTCTGTCTAGTCTTGTCTGTCTAGTCTTGTCTGTCTAGTCTTGTCTGTCTAGTCTTGTCTGTCTAGTCTTGTCTGTCTAGTCTTGTCTGTCTAGTCTTATCTGTCTAGTCTTGTCTGTCTAGTCTTGTCTGTCTAGTCTTATCTGTCTAGTCTTGTCTGTCTAGTCTTGTCCGTCTAGTCTTGTCCGTCTAGTCTTGTCTGTGTAGTCTTGTCTGTCTAGTCTTGTCTGTCTAGTCTTGTCTGTCTAGTCTTGTCCGTCTAGTCTTGTCTGTCTAGTCTTGTCTGTCTAGTCTTGTATGTCTAGTCTTGTCTGTCTAGTCTTGTCTGTCTAGTCTTGTCTGTCTAGTCTTGTCTGTCTAGTCTTGTCTGTCTAGTCTTGTCTGTCTAGTCTTGTCTGTCTAGTCTTGTCTGTCTAGTCTTGTCTGTCTAGTCTTGTCTGTCTGACGGACGGAGAAGGTCGCGCGGTGACGCGTAAAGTTCTTAGTGGCAAATTCATAGTGATAAAAACAAAAACAAATATAAAAAATAGTGCTATTAGCTTGTGTTGCTTTACGTGAATAGAACAACATAAAATAGTGCTAGGAGATAGGACTCGTTAATAGTGAAATTAAATAAAAGATACAGGACTCGCTTTTGTGATAATTTTTTGGTTATAACCTCGTGGCGATAAAATTTTGTTTTTAAGAGATAGGACTCGTGTGTGTGTGTGTTACATTACTTTTATGACTTTGTGGGATAATATTGTGTATATAGTTAGAGATATGACTGGATATAATTGATAAGTTAAGAAATAACAATTGATTTTTTAGTTTTGGTGTTTTTTTTTCTTATTGCTGAAAAAATTGTATATATACATATAGTTTCTATTTTTGTCAAGCATTTTAAAAATTTATTATTCGTAAGTCGTGTGGCTCATAGCATAAGGTGGGGCACTTCGACGCCGGCGGTGCCGGTTCGATTCCGAGCGGCAGAAAAATCTTTTTAAAAATATTTCTGAACGAAGAAACTTTATGTTCTCAACTTTTTAGTGGTCTTATCAGGAAAATCTAGTGGTCTTATAGGAAAAAAAATTAAAACATCAAACCGCTAGTTATTCGGATATATCCTGGCCTATTAATATACAGAAAATACATTCTGAATTAAAAACACTGGTTTCGGACCGAAGGGAGGAAACTTGCACGATATGGGAGATAAATCCGAAAACTCGGACGTGGAAAATCCCTTTGCGAGAAAGGATGGCGTACAAAGGACGCCACCAAATAAAACATTCAGGGAAAGATCCATCTCTTTGACCTGTAAACCCAGCATCTCCTCTACAGAGGAGCAGCAGGCTAAGAGAAAGAGACAAGACATCTGGGAAAAAAGTCCAGCAATAGACCCGAGTAAAGATCTTGAAGTAATTACCCGTAAGATAATCGCAAGGTCGCAAGAATTAAGAAAGATAGTCAAAGAAAGTCCAAGTACGAAAAATGAAATAAAAAAAGTCACTGAGGAGATATGGAACCTAACGGGATCTCTAGAGAGAATATGGGTCAGCGGGCAATTGACCCATACTCATCTGCAGGAAAAAAGGAACGATCAAAAGCAAGGGCCAATGACCTGTAATGCAAGCACGCAAACAAGCATATCTGAAGAGGAAGACGCACTGCTTGACAAAATATCAAATGGCAAGACATACGAAGAATTCTTGGAGATCGCCGATAAAGACTGGCCGCGTCACATCTTTACAAAAGTGAAAGAAGGACACGGACATGCGCTCGCGACAGCCTCGGAATGGGATATCGTGTGGTGCGTCGACGAGAATCTGCATCCTGATCAGGGAGTACCAAGGGCATTGACGGAGGCCTATGCAAGACCGGAGGAAATGCTAAGACAGGCACCAAAGCCGGGTAGAGTTGTCTATCTAAAACACACCATCGGCATACCAGATGAAAACGGAGAAATCAAAACAGAAGAACGCTATGTACACCAAATGGTTACCAGGAAGGCTCAAACGGATGAGACAGATAAAAAAGATCTGTATACGTGTCTTCAAAAACTAAAGCAGACAAGTGACCAAAATGGTCGAAAGAAGCTAGCTTTTCACCGACCCAGAGAATCTGACTGGCTAATTATGAAGAAAGCGCTAGAATTTATATTTTCCAGGACTGATATAGAGATAAGGGTATACTGTCCAATCAAACCGCAAATCGCAAAACAGCAGCAGGAGCAAGGGAAGAACAACACAGACTGGACGGAAGTGGTCAAAAAAGGCAAACCAACTACTGAAGTAAAGGGAAAAACAAACCAAGGAGGAAGAAAGAGCAAAAAAACCGAGGCGGTCATGGTTAAAGCCGACGGCAGTACTTATGCAGACCTCCTAAAAATGGTGAGATCAAATGTTGACCTCGACTCACCTGGAACGGTTATTACGGGAGCCAGGAAAGCTAAAACGGGCGAATTACTTCTAGAGGTGGAAAGCGGTAAAGCCCAAGGCCTAAGGGACGAAATAAAAAGCAAATGCTCTGCAGCTCAGGTACGAGTAAAAAGAGACGATGTGCTACTACACATAAAGGATCTAGACGCGATAACTACCCAAGAAGAAATACTACAGGCAATACAAAACTTTGTCGGAGAAGACAACTGTCAAACAAAGGTCCTAAACCTTAGACCGGCATATGGAGACAGCCAAGCTGCAACCATTTCAGCCAACAAAGAAGTAGCAGAAAAGCTACTAAAAATCGGTAGAATAAAAGTGGGCATAATTCAGTGCAGGATAAGAGAAAGAATTAATATAATTAAATGTCACAGGTGTTGGAATTTTGGCCACTTCGCCAACGAATGCGAGGGCCCAGACAGGCAAAACCTTTGTCTTAAATGCGGGCGTGAAGGTCATATTGCCCAGAACTGCAACGCAGCTGAGTTTTGCCCCATATGCAACGTAAAGGGCCACAGAGCAGATTCGGGAATGTGCCCGATTTTCCAGAAGGCGCTATCGGAAGCTAGGCGTAAAAGTAAGGCACAGAAATGACTATACAGTTCATACAAATAAATGCTATGAGATGCCGTGCAGCATACGACCTCTTAATCGCAACGGCATTAGAACTTAAAGCGGACATATTACTGGTAAGTGAACCCAATAAGAAGTTGGTCGAGAACGTAGACTGGTTCACGGACAATAGAAAGGACGCAGCCATCAGAGTTTTAAATCGCAAGATACCGGTGATTAAAACAGGAAGTGGTCCTGGTTTCGTATGGATAGAGCTGCAGAAATATATTATATACTGCTGCTACTTCTCACCAAATGAAAATATAGAGAAGCTGAATGAATCGCTAGAAGCATTAAATCAAGAAATAAGGGGTCAAAGTAAAAAGGCACTAATTGCTGGTGATTTCAACGCCAAGTCTCCCTACTGGGGTTCTCCAAAGGTAGACAAGAGAGGTGATCTAGTTATGGACTGGGCAGCCGAATTAGAACTCGTCGTTCAAAATAAAGGAGCTACGCATACGCTCGTCAGGGGAAACGCTCAATCCATAATAGACCTTACTTTTACGACAGTCGACTTATCTAACATGATCATAGATTGGAGTGTGCTCGAGAGGGAGAGTTTAAGCGACCATCGCTACATCCTATTCAAAATAGAAGAAGCCATAAAGCAGATAAGCCATGTAAGAACTAACGGCTGGAGTCTAAAGGCATTCAATAAAGAAAACATGAAAAGCAGCCTGGCAATGCAAATAGCACGGACGCACAAAAGAAACGCGGATACGCTCGTAGAAGTCATGAAAAAGGCGTGTGACGAAACCTTAAAAAAGAATAGAGGACCATCAAGGAGAAAACTAGTATATTGGTGGAACAACGAAATCGCCAGCATGCGGGCTGAATGTATCACAGCCAGAAGAAAATATCAGCGACACCGTACTAAAAAAGGAGTGGCCGACAAAGTCTTGAAATCACTTCATTCGCTTTACAAAAAAGCTAAAAAGGATCTTCGATACCTAATCAACAAAGCTAAGCGGGATCACTGGAGAAAACTGTGTGAAGATCTCGACGACGATATTTGGGGAGACGCGTTTCAAACGTGCAAAAGAAGGCTCAAAATCCAACATCCAAACGTGCAAATGACGATGGAGGGAATGCTACAGGTAGTCGAAGTCCTTTTCCCACGCCAAAAACCCTTTCTTTGGCAACAACCTAAAGTTGTTGAAATTCCATTGTTCAACCAGGAGGAACTAGCTAATGCGGCAAATCGCATCCGAGATGGAAAATCCCCGGGACTAGACGGTGTGCCACCAGAAGTAGTTAAGACCATCGCCCAGCAAGAACCTATGTTCACTCTGGAAGTAATGAATGCTCTCCTAACTGCTGGAAACTTTCCAGACAAGTGGAAGCGTTCCAGACTGGTCTTCATTAGGAAGGGAGATAAGCCAGTTGGAGAACCTTCATCTTATAGGCCCCTATGCCTTCTAGATGTGTCGGGTAAACTGTTAGAAAGTCTACTACTGAGGAGATTACAGAAGGAGCTTGACGCCGGACTGGGTTTATCCGATAAGCAATTTGGGTTCCGTAAAGGTAGATCTACCATGGGTGCAATAGAGGAAGTAAAAAAAATAGCAGAGAAAGCTAAAGCCGGCACACAAAGGACTAAAAAAATGTGTGCACTAATAACTTTTGATGTGCAAAATGCATTCAACACTGCCAACTGGGAACAACTAATGGGCGAACTTACAAGAAGACGTATAGCACCTTACCTACTACGAATGTTAAGAAGTTACCTTACCAACAGAAAACTAGTACTACAGGCCCTAAATGAGACGGTAGAAGTAGAGGTAAGCTGTGGTGTCCCACAGGGCTCTATATTAGGTCCCACGCTATGGAACGTCTTATACGACGATATTTTAAGAATGAAGCTGCCTGAAGGCGCCACGCTAATTGGTTTCGCGGACGACTTAGCCTTGGTCGTAACCGCAAAAAATGAACAAGGAATAATGCGTACTGCAAACCACGTAATCTGTATGGTAACCCAGTGGATTACAACGAGGAAACTGAAGCTAGCACCCGAAAAAACCGAGGCAGTCCTTTTGACAGGACAAAGGAAACTTATGCCAATCAAATTTAAAGTGGGAACCACGGAAATAATCCCAAAACAACAAATAAAATACCTGGGCATTTTAATAGATAGAGGACTTACGTTCTCTGCACATCTCACAGATGCTGCAGGAAAAGGATTAAAGACACTGGGAGCAATGGAAAAAATAATGCCAAACGTTGGGGGACCCAGAAGCTCCAAGCGTAAACTCTTAGGAATGGTAGCACAATCTGCTATGTTATATGGAGCTCCACTCTGGGCAGAAAAAATGAATACAAGAAGCTGCGCAGAAAAATTGGAATCAGTACAACGTAAAATTGCACTTCGTATATGCAGTGCATACCGTACAGTATCTGGAGAGGCAGCATTAGTAGTCGCCGCTATTGCACCCATCGATTTGCTCGCAAAAGAAAGAAAAGACATAAGCAAGGCAGGCCACAACAATCGCAGGCAGAAAGCTAGAGTGAATCTCCTCAACGAATGGCAGCAAAGATGGTCACATACAGAGAAAGGCCAGTGGACTAGGCTACTCATACCAGACTTAACTGTATGGACCAACAGGAAACACGGAGAAGTTAGTTACCATCTTACGCAATTTCTAACTGGTCACGGTTGTTTCAATGACTTTCTACACCACATTGGTAGATCATCGGATAATTCCTGTGTATACTGTGGTGAAATAGACACAGTAAATCACACAATATTTGAATGCTACAGATGGGAAAGTGATAGGGAAGAAGCTGTAAAGAATATGGGTACACCTTTTGACGCACGAACAGTCATGGCCTATATGTTAGAAAATAAAGAAAATTGGGACAAGATCCACAGACTTATCCGAACAATAATATCGACAAAAGAAACAGACGAGAGAAAGAGACGAGTGACCAAGTATAGTCAAAACTAACTACAGCGACTAAATGACAACAACCAGCACTCTGAAGCCATGCGATAAGCGTTTCCGGAGAGCCTGGTTGGTTTCCTGGGGACCACTTGTCTGTATAAAGTACAGCTACGCCCCGAAAAAAAAAAAAAAAAAAGTCTTGTCTGTCTAGTCTTGTCTGTCTAGTCTTGTATGTCTAGTCTTGTCCGTCTAGTCTTGTCTGTCTAGTCTTGTCTGTCTAGTCTTGTCCGTCTAGTCTTGTCTGTCTAGTCTTGTCTGTCTAGTCTTATCTGTCTAGTCTTGTCTGTCTAGTCTAGTCTGTCTAGTCTTGTCTGTCTAGTCTCATCTGTCTAGTCTTGTCTGTCTAGTCTTGTCTGTCTAGTCTTATTTGTCTAGTCTTGTCTGTCTAGTCTTGTCCGTCTAGTCTTGTCGGTCTAGTTTTGTCTGTCTAGTCTTGTCTGTCTAGTCTTGTCTGTCTAGTCTTGTCTGTCTAGTCTTGTCCGTCTAGTCTTGTCTGTCTAGTCTTGTCTGTCTAGTCTTGTATGTCTAGTCTTGTCTGTCTAGTCTTGTCTGTCTAGTCTTGTCTGTCTAGTCTTTTCTGTCTAGTCTTGTCTGTCTAGTCTTGTCTGTCTAGTCTTGTCTGTCTAGTCTTGTATGTCTAGTCTTGTCTGTCTAGTCTTGTCTAGTCTTGTCTGTCTAGTCTTGTCTGTCTAGTCTTGTCTGTCTAGTCTTGTCTGTCTAGTCTTGTCCGTCTAGTCTTGTCCGTCTAGTCTTGTCTGTCTAGTCTTATCTGTCTAGTCTTGTCCGTCTAGTCTTGTCTGTCTAGTCTTATCTGTCTAGTCTTGTCTGTCTAGTCTTGTCTGTCTAGTCTTGTCTGTCTAGTCTTGTCTGTCTAGTCTTGTCTGTCTAGTCTTGTCTGTCTAGTCTTGTATGTCTAGTCTTGTCTGTCTAGTCTTGTCTGTCTAGTCTTGTCTGTCTAGTCTTGTCTGTCTAGTCTTGTCTGTCTAGTCTTGTCTGTCTAGTCTTGTCCGCCTAGTCTTGTCTGTCTAGTCTTGTCTGTCTAGCCTTGTCTGTCTAGCCTTGTCTGTCTAGCCTTGTCTGTCTAGTCTTATCTGTCTAGTCTTGTCTGTCTAGTCTTGTCTGTCTAGTCTTGTCTGTCTAGTCTTGTCTGTCTAGTCTTGTGTGTCTAGTCTTGTCTGTCTAGTCTTGTCTGTCTAGTCTTGTCTGTCTAGTCTTGTCAGTCTAGTCTTGACTGTCTAGTCTTGTCTGTCTAGTCTTGTCTGTCTAGTCTGTCTAGTCTGTCTAGTCTGTCTAGTCTGTCTAGTCTTGTCTGTCTAGTCTTGTCTGTCTAGTCTTGTCTGTCTAGTCTTGTCTGTCTAGTCTTGTCTGTCTAGTCTTGTCGGTCTAGTCTTGTCTGTCTAGTCTTGTCCGTCTAGTCTTGTCTGTCTAGTCTTGTCTGTCTAGTCTTGTCTGTCTAGTCTTGTCTGTCTAGTCTTGTCTGTCTAGTCTTGTGTGTCTAGTCTTGTCTGTCTAGTCTTGTCTGTCTAGTCTTGTCTGTCTAGTCTTGTCTGTCTAGTCTTGTCTGTCTAGTCTTGTCTGTCTAGTCTTGTCCGTCTAGTCTTGTCTGTCTAGTCTTGTCTGTCTAGTCTTGTCTGTCAAGTATTGTCTGTCTAGTCTTGTCTGTCTAGTCTTGTCTGTCTAGTCTTGTCTGTCTAGTCTTGTCTGTCTAGTTTTGTCTGTCTAGTCTTGTCTGTCTAGTCTTGTCTGTCTAGTCTTGTCTGTCTAGTCTTGTCTGTCTCGCGGCAGAAGGCAGACGTGTGCGAGCGCGCTCCGTGAGCATTTAAGTGATTTGTAGTGAAATCAATAAAAAACCAAGTTCGTGTTTTCATGTGTTGCGTGAATAAACTTTTGCTTTTTTCTAATAAAAAAGAAAAAATAGACTTTAGAAACTGATACTAAGTGTTGTATCAGTTCTCGCCACGTGGCGATACGCCAAACAGACTGTGTAAAAAAAAGACCATAAAACTATAATTGTTAAAAACCATAACTGTGTTAGAACGCTAGCAAGTGAAAGGGCTAGGGAGTGAAAAACAATTAAATATAGACAATAATCTTAGTGATAGTTTTAGTTTTAGTCAAGTAAGACATTGACTTTAGTGATAGTCTTAGGGAAAAAAGACTCAAGAGATTGATTCCGAGCGTAGCAGTTCTCGTCCCGCGGCGATAAGCCAAATATGCGGACAAAAAATACATAGATAAATATATAAATATATATACACGGTGGTCCCTGCAAAACGGATAAGTATCTTTAATATATATTTGTTAAATTGTGTATTTCTTAATGCTTTACCGTATGGTTGCTATTGCTATATTTTTATTGCTGTCCCCGAGCATCAATACAAATCTTACCGCTAAAATTTTTTTTTAACTCCACAATGAGTAGCAAAAAAACCATGATAAAAGAACTCCAGGGGAAAACCCTTTCCAGAAGCGCGAAGCACTGAAGAAAACTCCACCAAAACCTAAAGATGTGCCCAGTGACCAACAGAAGACACCACTTCGGACCAGATCCGCTTCTTGTCTGTCTTCTTGTCTTACCGGCACCGGTCTTACCGATATCGACGGAAGCAAAGGAAAACCAGGACAGGAAGGTACATCCCCAACCGAAAAAAACCCGAAACGGAAAAGGATGCAAGTAATTGAGAGCTCAGAAGAGTGTGACAAAGACATAGAAGGTGCTATCAGGAAGGCAGTATCAAGAGCCCAAGAACTAAAATGGCTCATCGTAGCCAACGCAGAAACCAACGACGAGATTAAAAAGTCAGCAGAAGATCTATGCTCCCTCATATCCGCAATAGGAAAAACTTTTCCTGGATATGTCCACCAAGATCGACCAAGGGTAACTCAGGGATGCCAAACAGAAATAATCGATCCCGCGCTGGACCAAAGGAGAGAAGAAGAAAAAATATTTCTTAACAAGCTCCAGGAAGCCATGAGAAGGGGATCCAATTACACGGAGTTCCAAGACATATGCAACGACTACTGGCCACAGGTAGCATACCGAGGAGTTAGCGAAGGACATGGTAATCCAATGACAGCAGCGCTGGACTGGGACTTGGGCTGGTGCGTTGCCGATGACCTTAGCCCCGAGCAAGAAGTGCCGTTTGCACTTAGCCAAGCATACACTACGCCACAAAAACTGGAATCTCAGGAAAAAGAACCAGGCAAAGTGGTCTATCTAAGACACTCAATCGGAGTCCCAACAAAGGAGGGTGACATCAAAAACGTTGACCGGTACATCTACCATGTTGTTGCTCGGAAAAAACAGGACGAAACACTTAGTCCTGAAAAAAGTTTCAACTGCATAAAGGAGCTAAAAAAACTGATGACACAAAATGGTCGAACTAAACTGGCATTTGCCAAACCTTTTGTGACCGAATGGCCAATGATAAAAAACAGCTAGAATTTATTTTTGCTGACACAGAAATTGAGATCCGGGTGTACTCGCCGAAGGGGCGAAACGAGAAGGCAGACGCACCGAAGGAATGGACCCTTAACAAAGGACACGAAGGAAAAAATAAAGAAAAAACAACTGGAGCAGTGTTCATTAAGGAAAGAGGCAAGACCTACGCAGAACTACTCAAGAAAGTAAAAGAGGAAATAAACCCCGAGACCTCAGGTTCACAAATCGTCGGCATTAGGCAAACGAAAGCTGGGAGACCTGCTTCTTGAGACCAAAGGGGGAAACACATCCGACCTGGTGGAACTTATAGCACAAACATTGCCAGAAGTCGACGTCCGCTCTAAAAACACCGACGCTATAATCCACATCAAGGACATTGACGCCGTCACAAGCGCAGAGGAAATAGAGCAATCTATAAATAGTTTCCTAGGGACAAAGGACAAACAAGTTAAAATAAAGAACCTTAGACCTGCTTATGGTGAAAGACAAGTGGCTACTGTCGTTTTACCAAAAAACCTAGCAAGTATTCTCCTAGAAAAGGGTACACTCAAAATAGGGTGGATATACTGCCGCATTAGAGAACGAATTGAGCTTAAGAGATGCTATAGATGTTGGCAAACGGGTCACCACGCCACTGGCTGTAAGGGCCCAGAGCGACAAAAACTTTGTTTCAGATGTGGCAAAGAAGGTCACAAAGCAAAAGGTTGTGAGGAAGAGCCATACTGCCTCATCTGTGACATAAAGGGACACCGAGCTGACACGGGATCATGTCCAGCTTTCAGGAAAGCACTGGCGGAGGCAAGGAGGACAAGAGCAAAAGATGCTTAAGATAATCCAAATAAATACCGCGAGATGCAGTGCAGCACACGATTTGCTGATTGCCACGGCTCTAGAACTGAACGCGGGTGTAGCAATAATTTGTGAACCAAACAAAAAACTGGCCACTAGCGCTAAATGGTTCACAGACGAAGAAAAGGACTCCGCGATTTGGATCAAAAACCGAACAACATCAGTAGTAAACACTGGCTTCGGACAAGGTTTCGTGTGGGTAGAGTTAGCTGAACTCACAATATTCAGTTGCTACTTCTCACCCAACAAAACAGCTGACCAACTGTCCAAATCTTTAGAACTGCTAAGTCAGTGTATCAAGCTCCAAAGCAAAAGAGGGATAGTAGTAGCTGGTGACTTTAACGCAAAATCCCCCTACTGGGGATCCCCATGCTTGGACAAAAGGGGAAACATCGTGACAGACTGGGCAGTGGATCTTGATTTTGTCATCCGGAATAAAGGAGATAGCTACACTTTTTTGAGGGGAAACTCGGGCTCTACCATAGATCTTACCTTTTCTACCAACTCCATAAACGACAGGTTCCTAGGATGGAGGGTACTCGAAAAAGAATCTCTGAGTGACCATCGATACATCTTGTACACCACAAGGCAACATGTAAGACCACAAAAAAAGTCAAAGTCACCAACAAGCGGCTGGAACTCACAACAACTGCAGGAGGAGAAAATTCGAGAATGCTTGACAGAGCAGTTTCAAAATAAAATTACCGAAAACGCTGAGACACGTGATGAGCAGAGCGTGTGACGTCACCTTGCGAAAGCTTGAAAATAAAAAACTCCAGAGGCCCGTATACTGGTGGACCGATGAAATTGCTGACACTAGATTTAAATGCATAGTCGCCAGAAGAAAATACCAGCGCCAAAGAACCAAAAAAACTAACGAAGAAAATATTAAATTGTTTAAACACGAATATAAACGCTTAAAAAAGGAATTACGCCAGCTAATATACAACTCCAAACAAAGCCACTGGAAGAAACTGTGCATGGATCTGGACAAGGACACATGGGGAGACGCGTTCCAAATAATAAGAAGGAACTTAAGGATTCGTCCTCAAAATCTCCCAATGTCGTTGGAAAGAGCGCGTCAAGTCGCGGACGTATTATTCCCAGAGCATGCTCCCTTTGACTGGCTACAACCAGAAGTCGTAAATACGCCCCACTTCACGAAAGAGGAACTTTCTATTGCGAGCAAGCGCATTAGAAACGGCAGAACACCAGGCCCCGACGGTATACCACCTGAGGTAGTGAAGATAACAGCTGCACATCAATCCGACTTCGTCCTGAAAGTCATGAATAACTTGCTTACCGCCGGAAACTTTCCAACTAGATGGAAGCGTGCGAAGCTCGCCCTCATCAGGAAGGGGGATAAACCAATAGATGATCCCACATCCTACAGGTATATCTGCTTACTCGACATATGTGGAAAACTGTTAGAACAACTTTTACTAACGAGATTGAAGGAAGAGCTCACGACAGGAGACGGATTGTCAAAGCACCAGTATGGGTTCAGGGAAGGACGATCTACCATCACGGCCCTAAAAGCTGTACTGGAAATCGCAGAACAGGCCAACAGTGGGTCCCAGAGAACCAAGCAAATGTGTGCTCTCCTAACATTCGATGTTAGAAATGCGTTTAACAGTGCATCGTGGAAGCATATTATGTACTGTTTAACAACTAGAGGCATATCCCCCTATCCATTACGGATGCTGCGAAGCTACCTCAGTGGGAGAAGTATCATACTGCAAAGAGATCGACGGACTGAAGAGAAAAATTTAGTAGTGGTGTTCCACAGGGTTCGATATTGGGACCCACTTTGTGGAACATACTATACGACGGAATTCTGACAATGAGGCTTCCAGTGGGGGCTACTATACTCGGCTTCGCAGATGATATAGCACTGGTCGCCAGAGCCAGGACAGAACAAGAGCTGATGCAAAAAGCAAAACATGTAATATCCCTAATCAGTGCGTGGTTGAAAGAAAAAAACCTGAGTCTAGCACCAGAAAAAACTGAAGCTGTCCTCCTCACGGGACTGAGACAACTTAGCCCCATATTATTTAAAGTGAAAGAGGCAATAATAAGACCAAAAGAGACCATCAAGTACCTTGGAATAACCATCGACAAAAGGCTCTCGTTCGCTGCACATATAACCGAAGCAGCAGCAAGGGGTTTAAGAACACTGGCAGGCATACAA
Organism: Phosphuga atrata; assembly: GCA_944588485.1. NCBI lineage: Eukaryota > Metazoa > Arthropoda > Insecta > Coleoptera > Silphidae > Phosphuga > Phosphuga atrata. Next base: position 17,483,824 of record OX155899.1, on the reverse strand, counting down.
CAACTCATGCCAAATCTGGGGGGGGCAAAGAGTAGTGCGCGCAGAATTCTCAGCTCTGTAGTGCAGGCTACCATGCTGTACGGTGCCCCTATATGGGCCTCTGAACTAAAAAAAGAAATTAACCTGCAGAAGCTCGCACAAGTTCATCGAAAAATGGCACTACGTGTAAGCAGAACTTACAGAACAGTTTCAGGAGTGGCCGCGCAGGTTATTTCAGGTATCCCCCCAATAGACCTGATCGCAAACGAGAGGAAAAGAGTGTATGACTCAGAGGGCGGCAAACAAAGTAAACGTCTGGCCAGACAAGAACTCCTCGAGAAGTGGCAAGAAAGGTGGCAGTTAAGCGAACGAGGAGAGTGGACGAGACTGTTAATCCCGGACATACTTCCCTGGATCACCAGAAAACACGGGGAAATTAGCTACCATCTAGCCCAGTTCCTCTCCGGCCACGGATGTTTCCAGGACTATCTGCACAACATCGGCAAGCTGGTGACGACCTGTGTGTATACTGCGGGGAGAAGGACAGCGTGATCCACACGATATTCGATTGCTGGAGGTGGGAAACAGACAGAGAAGTGAAAAAAAAACTGGGAGAATCAATCCATCCGAGAACTATAATCGAAAGTATGTTGAAAGATGAGTCACGGCGGAGGAACATCCAAGGGCTGATTCATAAAATAATGAGCGAGAAGGAGGCCGATGAGATCAAATCGAGGAACAACATAAAGTAGATTAAATTTAAGCCATCCGTCACTCTGAGGTTATGCGACAAGCGGGTCCAGAGTGTACGGATGCGTTCCAGGGGGGGCACTTGCCTGGTTAGGTTAAGTTACCGCCAGCTAAGACCCCCCCCCAAAAAAAAAGAGTCTTGTCTGTCTAGTCTTGCCTGTCTAGTCTTGTCTGTCTAGTCTTGTCTGTCTAGTCTTGTCTGTCTAGTCTTGTCTGTCTAGTCTTGCCTGTCTAGTCTTGTCTGGCTAGTCTTGTCTGTCTAGTCTTGTCTGTCTAGTCTTGTATGTCTAGTCTTGTCTGTCTTGTCTTTTCTGTCTAGTCTTGTCTGTCTAGTCTTGTCTGTCTAGTCTTGTCTGTCTAGTCAATTTCCATTTATTTCTCTATTCAAGCTATATAGCTAAAAGAAATGTCAAAGTTATTTGAATTACCAAAAGCTAAAAGTCAGTATGAATTGCGAGCTGCAAAAGCAACAGCCGAGTTGGCAGAGTTGCTGTTGATGAAGGAAAAAAATAAATAATATATATATATATATATATATATATATATATATATATATATATATATATATATATATATATATAATATGTACATCAAAAAAGTATTTTTTTTTAAATTTCTGAACCTCAATATGTGAACAAGTATGTTGAAGATATTTCACTACAAGTGTAAATATATTGGCCCAGTTTACAGCCATGCTCAGTGAAACATTCTTTCGATGATGGCATCTCTAGCAACATGTCCTTCCACAGACTGCCTGTCAGGTGGATTCGCAGGAATTTCTTCAACTGCATCAGGCTCATCTTCCTCCGGCAAAACATCATTGAACCGTAAAGCCAGGTTGTGCAGCACGGCACAAGCCACGACAATTGAAGTAGAGCAGACGAGCTTTGTCGTTAGCCCTCTTGATAAGCAAGGAAACCGGCGTTTCCATACGCCATATGTTCTTTCGACGATTTGCCTCGTTCTTATATGTATAATGTTGTATCTGAAAGAGAAAAGTTAGGAATAGGTATAAACATTTTATGCTGCCAATAGAACTACATATTTTTTTAACCCTACACCCAGAAAATTATAATTGTCATTTATAAATTTATCTTAAATCGTATACTGTCATTCTTGTAATTATTCGAATTCTCTCCAACAAAACAACCAGTTTTGTTAAGGTTTGTTTTTGTTTTTTCTAAGTATTATGTAAGAGTTTGAAACTCGCCTTTGCTGCTCAGGAGTTCGAGGATTTTGTATTGGTGTCATCAGGAAAGGCAAGCATGGGTATCCAGCATCACCAACAAGTATCCCGTTGAGTTCGCCTTGGAAATATCTTGTATAAATTCTTGAATTTTGGAATATTCGGCTGTCATGAGCACTGCCAGGCCATTCTGGCACGATGTCCAAAAATTCTTTTAGATCATTTTAGATCCAACGACAGTCTGTGTAAAATATAATCAATTGCTAATTTTATTTTGTGAATATGTAGGCATATCAGCGTTAACAAATTAAATAACAAATGCTTGCCTGTACATTCAAAGAGAAATAACCCTTCCTGTTTCGGAATACCTCATCTATATTTTGGAACCTCGTATGTACCAATCGAATGTGAGTACAATCGATAGCACCATCGACATTAGGGATTCCAACTGCTCCATTCCCATAGCCCATCCTTAGAAATCGTCGTCGATTTCTTGGACATGTTTCATTGTTATTTGGCATTTTTATTTGCTCTCGCAATAAACTGGCAAGTAGTGTGCTGACACGAAAAAGAATTCTTGAAACTGTCGGTTGAGACACTGGTGTACTATCGCCAAGAAGAAGCTGTTCATTAAATAATTGTATTATTAATAGTTTGAGTAATAACCATGATAGTGATCATAAATGAGATTTATTCAATAAATTCCAATTCACCTGAAAGCTTGCAGTGGCATAAAATCGGAGTGCCACAAGCAACTGAAAAACTGGAGGAATAGGTAATCCTCGTTTACCTGGTTTGGCTAAACCAACTTCAATCAGGCGCAGTATTCCAAATTTAACAACATCTTTGCTAAATCGGTATCGCTTTTTGAATTCTTCTTCATTATAGCACTCAAATGGATTGTGACCATCACGCAAATATCGCCTGGGAACGTGCACGTTGTTTTCTATCACGAAAACGTCTTCAATGTCAATGTTTATAATGTCGATATCATTTGGAAAATCCATTATGGATTAAAATTCACCAAAACGACACAAACGTGCAACCACAATAGTGAATTTTTTGCAAAATAAATTTATTTACAATTTTATCGTACAATTTACAATTTTTCTTGTAAATAAATAAAATAATCTTATAATAATAAAATAATTAACACAATCTGAAACCGCACTCATCAATTTATATCAAGAATTTATTTTGTAACACGCTACTTTTTTTTCTTAAGATCTTCTAAAGTCGAGTAAAACGTCGACTTAAAAAAATAGTCTTTTTCGCTCAAATAGTTAGGTTATGTTGACATTTCAGAAATCTCAGAAACGACTGTGAATATAACGTGTTAAGATCGCCTTAACATCGTCTTAAATCGTGCTTAAGAATCGTCTGTGAATCAATCCCCTTCGTTAAGGTAGAGCTTAAGTTCTTTCTTAAGCTTTGTCTTAAGAATCGTCTGTGAATCGAAATACCAACTTAAGTTCGTCTTAAGTCGGACTTAACATTTAAGACTCGACTGTGAATACGGGCCATAGAATCCGACACAGATAAAAATGAAGAAATATGGGAAGTGCAAAAAAATAAAAACAAAAGATATAGGAAACCCGAAACCATTATTGGAATCTCGGAAACCAGCCAGATTAAAGCTGCAAATAAATATGCCCATTTGCACATTTATAAACTTGAACCCAGTTTAAATGAAATAGACATAATAAACCACCCACAGGGAAAAGGTATCAAAGAAGTATCGTGGGGGATGCTTGCATCCAAGTATCAAAAGGAGTACTCCTCCTTGAAAATAACAGCCCCTTTCGAACTTCTAAATACGCTTAATTCACCTGAAACTTGGCCAAAATATACCTACATCAAGCGTTTTTTTCTAAGGCGGGATATCCGAAAGAAGGCAGAATAAAACAAACAATTGAATCTTATAATGCTAATAGAGTGAATAATCTTTCAAAGTTAGAAGATGTAAAGTTTTGTAGCAACTTTTTTTTTTCTTAATATCCAAAGTGTAAAACGGAAAATTAATCAGGTAGAGGTGATGTTATCAGAGTACAATCGAATATTTGTGTGTATGGCAGAGACATGGCTGAGTGAGGATTTTGTCAATCAAATTCACATAGAAGACTATAGTTTAATACGCTCATTTTTCCGCAGAAACACTAGTGGTGGTGGGGTTACGATTTGGGGAAAACATGGTTTTGACGGGTTTAAAGAAAAAAGGAATTTAAATTGTGTAGAGAAAGAAATAGAAATATGTGAACTGGAATGGAATAGAAATAATCATAAGACATTAATTATAGTGGTATATCGTCCACCGTGCGGTTGTTACACGTCGTTCATGACTATAATGGAAAAAACACTAGACAGTATTATTAATAAATATAATGAAGTCATAATAACTGTTGGTTTCAATATACATTTCGAGGGGTCATCAAAAGAAAAATACAACATTGAAAATCTAATGCGGTCATATGGATTAATTGGACAAATAAAAGAATATACAAGAAATACAATCAAACCACAAAGTATTATAGATAACATCTTCGCAAGGCCAAACTACCTATCAGACATTACAGTAAAGGATACAATATGCTCAGATCACAAGATAATACTCGTTGACAACGCAAATAATCAAAATAAAGGTTACAGTCAAGAAGTGAAGCTCAGAAGAAATTTCGGGGGAGAATCTTATAAGAATCGTGGGAAAGCTGTTACGCCAAAGAAGACTGCAATGAGAAAGCCTTAGAATTTATTAAAATTTTACAGTTTCATTTCTTTGAATGTTTTCCTCTGAAAAAGATAACACCCTCCCCTAGAACCTGGGTAACAGGCGAAGTAAGAGCTTCCAGCAGAAAATTAAAAGATTTGTTTGTTCTACAGAAAAAATTTCCTATATTAAAACAACAATATTTAATGGACAAAAACAAACATCGGATACTCGTAGTTGAAACTAAAAGAAAATTCTATAATAATGAAATAAATAAAGCCTCCAATAAACAGAGAGCGTTATGGCAAACAATTAATGATATATCCAATAAATATAAAGACAATAGAATCATAGGAATCAAAGAAAATAATAGGAGTATAACTAATTTGGAAGACATAGCTAGAAGATTCAATATATTTTTCAAAAATGCTCCAGCAAAATAGCAAACAATATTAAGCATACTAACATAACGAATGATCACATCTTTCAGAACAACAAAAGCATGTTTCTAGCAGAGTTCTCAAAAAATGAAATTACTGGTATCTTTCTTAAATTAAAAAATAAAACAAGTTCCGGACAGGATGACATTCCATGCAATATTATCAATGAGTTTTATGAAGAACTAATAGATCCAATAGCTGATATTGTAAACTGTTCCTTTAAAAGCAAAGTTTTCCCGACTATCCTTAACTTTATTAATCATACAGGAGCAGATGTATATATTTTATAGGCGGTGGGTATGGATAAAAGATTTAGGAAAAGATGTTTATGAGCGCCCCCGCGTCATCACTGTTTTGCTGCCTGGACTTGGTAATTTCAGAAGAGTAAAAGCAATTTATCAAAAACCTGAAGGCGATGTTATGTTATACTCTTAACAAAAGATGAACTATATGTATTCGACCATTTTTCCTTCAAATTACTTCATCACTCGAACGCACAAAAGGCTTCCTTAATATCAGCAAACGCCTAAATTCAAGCAATTGTAAATACTTATACAGGTCGCACTCTCATATTTTTTGATGATATTTATTACGCAGAAATTGATAACTGTGATGGTACATCAAAGGGGTTAAAACCGATAAATAAAGAGCTGAGTGTACCTACTGGTATGGAAATGGCCTTTCGATACATAAATGGTTAATTATACTTTTTTAAGAATAATCAATATTGTGAATACAATGAGTTTACAAATACACTAGTGCGAGCAGGTGAAATTGATTATACAATGTTTGGCATAAATTGTCCTAATATGGGCATATTGCGGAAATTACAATCTCTATTAATAAAACTAATTTCTTTTAAATCTTTTCAATGATAGGTATATTATAAATTTTTCTTTTTTAATTATTTTGTCCATTTAAACATTTTCATTTTAAATATTGTTTTTCTTTATTAAATAATAAGGATTGGACTAATGAAAAGCATTATGTGTTTTTATCTTTTTTATTATGTTACTTGTCGTTTTTAGTGTGGCTGAAATATTGATGAGGAAATTTACTCAACACAACAAATGCTAATTAAAATTGTTTTTATAAACTATTTCATTTCTAATCAATTTACATGTTTACCACCATAATTATTGTTATTTATATGAGCACTTTCTAACACCCACTTTCTCTTCAAACAGTTGAGGGAAAATCGTCTATCACAATTTCTGATATCAAATGAGAGATCAAATATCAAGACAAGCGATATGTTTTCTATTGGTTGTTTAAATGAACACCATACTTTAACTTTAACTTTTTAACTATTTAAACCCCCTCATATATGTTTATTGGTGTTAATACCCATTCAAGCCACTTAGGATCCATTCAATTCTCTTCTTATCTATTCAAACCTCTTCATATCGACTCAAACCCGATAATTATCTGATAAAACCCGAGTAAACCTGTTTATTTGCTGATTAAACCTGATTACCACCTGTTTATTACCTGTTCAAACCCCATTATATCTGTTTATTAGCTGTTCCAAAACCCTTCATATCTGTTCAACTCTTCGTTCAAACCTCTTCATATCTGTTCAAACCTATTCATGTCTGTTTTATTAGCTGTTGAAACCTCTTCATATCTATTTATTACCTGTTCAAACCCCATCATATCTGTTTATTAGCTGTTCAAACCTCTTCATATCTGTTCAACTCTCTAAGGCTTTCCTGTTTCAACCCTTAGTTCTTTACTAGTCCCCTTCGCTACAAGACGACTTCAAGATTAAAAAATTCCGGCAGTAACTTATTACAAGAAATGATATTCTTTACGACATTCGACACCAGATAACTTGTGAAACGAGAGTTCGACTAAGGTTCGGTGATAAGTATCAAGATGTGTTTCATCGAGGACATTTGTATTGAGGAAAAGGCCAGTTGTGAAAATGTTGATTACATACGCTGGGATATAATTACTTGGCCTAATGCTTCTATGGCGTCCGCCTTTATCACACCGATATCGGAAAATAACGATTCGTTTTTCAACAAATGCTTTACTCCGTTTGAAGCTGAAATGCGTCGAATACTACAAATAGTTCAATCACCTCTATGGATATCAATAGAATTGTTAACCCGACGGCCGAACGATAGAAATTACTACTATTTACGTAATTTTATTCAATTATCACAAAATGAAAACTTGGATAAATGGTACAACAAACATTTAAAAATTTTTTTTAAATGTGATTTTAGCGCAGAAATATTCTGCGCTAAAATCTCCTATGAGGAGATAATGCAGAGGATAAAATTGAATATTAAAAATTGTGAATTGTGGCGCGGATGTCTGTTGATGAAATTCCTAAATTGCCCGTATACTGGGATAATACACGCTACAGGATTAAAAATGTGAATTCATTAGCGTGGGGGCACTCCCGTATAATCCTTTGTAATGATGTTATATTATATAATATCAATAGGAAATATATTTTATTAAATTTCATATTTTTGTAATATCCTCAAAACTTTCTTAAACTAAATATTAGGGGGCGAGGTTAAATATTAGGAGTAAGTTTAATTATTTGTTTAAAATATGTATAAAACAAAAAGTTTAATTCGCCTTACGATTCTCTTGTCATTTGCTGTGCCAAGTAAATTTCCTTATCAATATTAAATCCAAACTCAAAAACATTTAAAGCGGCTAGCATAAAAAAAAAAATTTAAACGAATTATTATTTGGCATGTGGAATTATTCAAAGATATTTTTAAGTTTCATGTTGGGATTTTCATGTAATTGGACGTTATTTCTGTTAAAGGCCATTTAAAGAAGGACCTCATAGAATCAGTTTTATCAGAATATTTAAACAGTGATGATTATGTAGTTGTAAATTTAGAAGACGACAAAGATGAATTTTATGATTACCCTTCTTTAAATAAAACATGTTTGGTAAAATAATTTTAGTAAATATTCTGTATATAGTGTAGAAAATGTGAAGCATCTGTTTAAATATTTTATCTTTTTAGTATCCTCAAAAACTTTCTTCAGTTAAATATTAGGGATAAGTTTAATTATTTATTCAAAATATTTTTTAATGAAAAATATATATAAAATAATTGGTTTAATTTTACTTTTTCTACGATTCTCTCATCGCTTGGCGTGTGTCAGATAAATTTAGTTATCAAAATTACATCTACGCTCAGGCTGAAAAACATTTAAAATGAGTAGTATAATAAAAGAAGATTAAAAAGCTTAATTTACTTTTTCTATGATTCTCTTATCATCATTTCCTGTGGTGGTTAAATTTTCTTATCAATAATACATTTTAACATAATGAATGTAGAAATATAAACATTATTTACACATTTATTATATTCACAGTTACAATAAAAAATATTATTTACAAGAACAAAACACTTTTCACATTTATAAGAAAAAAACATTATTTACAAGAACAAAACATTTTAATTACAAGAAAATACCATTATAATTACAAGAATAAACATTATATATGAATTAATTAATAAATATGTATGAATTTATCACATAGGGGCTGCATTATTTTTTGGTATTTAGAATGGCCCCACGCAAGAGTATGTACGCCATCGGGGCAGATGTAACGTTTATCGTCATCGCTGCTTAACGCAATTTTATTTTGTTCGATTGTAAATATGACGTGTTTGTAGTTCCTAAATGTCCTTTGTTTACGATATATTTGCTCCCTGTGAGCAAGCACTGTTTATAACCCTCGCCACTAATGTCTTTATTCACAACACATTTTTTCACGCCTTTAGCCTTCTTCTTCCAATCCACTTTTTCCCTCTCTATGCAATGAGCATACATTTTAGCTCTTATCCCAACATGTTCTCCCGCCAACTCGTCCTTCATTAAGTCTAACACACCTTTATTTTTTGCGGCATATAGAAAACGTTATCAGCTCTGTAATTGCTAGTATCAAATTTATCAATGTTCTCCTTGATGTCTGTATAAAGATCGTCGGTTTCAATCAATAAAATGAAACTGTCGGTGTCACAGTAGCAAAGAGTAATTTTGTCGCCATACTTTGGTTTAAAAAAATCATAATAAAATTCATACATTAACAATTCAGATAGATCTAAAACGGCAAACCCCACATAAATCGGTTTGTTATAGAGAACTCAAATTGCATGGCAACTAAATTTTCGGTGAATGTGGAAACACTTTTCAAATTGGGCTTAGCAAGAAGTGTTTCCGCGCCAGGTTTACGACCAATATTTTCCCAATGGTTAACAAGTTTCACATCCACTCGTTTGTCTACATTTTCCATCGTTTTGCCAAATACGCTATTGTTCATTAATTTAAAGTCTTTTTCGAAATCATTTCTAGCCGCCTGCCGTAAAGTAGTGTTTAAATCAATATATTGTTTTAGCCAAGCAGATTGCCGAAATTCAATTATTCTGTGGATTTTTGTAATTTTGAGCCCGAGATTTATTGCCTGCTTTAAATTTCGATAGTGAAGAATACTTTTCTTTGCTTTCTAAATTTGGAATAAGTTTTCTGTCATTAAATTTTGATCCCGGTGGAATCATGCTTTCAACGAGAAATGGTAAATCATTATGTAGGACTTGTAGCGATTCAGGATACTCAATGACTACTACGATGAAATAGCCAATAGGTGAATCATCGCTCATTTTCGTCACGTCAAGTATAAAATTTCAGTTTCCGTCAACCATTTAAAACCGCCGTGGGGTATTAGTTGGGAAAGTGCCCAGCCATACAAATTATTAGCTTCCCAGTACGCTAAATACATGCTGGGTTGATTGGGATTTTGCTCGGATAAGTATTTGTTATTTGCCTTAGCATATCTCAGCGAGGCTTGACAAATACCCCCTCTAATGCCCTTGGAGACGAAATGGTGCATGTCTATGTCGGTGAAAAGTTCTAAATTTATGTCCGTTATTTTCAACATTGCATCCCAGCTTAGTCAGGGCGTCGTATAATAATGAGCTGGATCAAGCTGATATGTCGCGGCGCATATGTTTCGAAACTGTTCGAAAATATCTGTCAATAACAATACGTCAGTCTTTATATAAAGGTAAGAGTAATCTTTTAAATTTCTACAATTAAAAGTCGCCCAAACAGTCTGTGCAAAATTGTATTCTTTGTCGGTGATGATATGATTATTTAGGTAGTCGTTAAAACAGTGCTTTTGCGGGATAGATGTTTCAGTCAGTCTATCAAATGAGTCGCTGTGTTGGTATGAGAAAACTTTTTTTGTCTTAATAACATAAAATGCTCAGTGTCGGGGTAACATTTTATAACCTCTATGCATTGTTCATTGTTCATAAAATGCTCAGTGTAGGGGTAAAATTTTCTAACCTGTATGCATTGTTCATCACTCAGATTTTTCGCTAGTTTCTCCAAAGATACTGATGCGTATGCGTCTAATGGTTGACCTCCGGCTGACAAAATGAAATGAAAAATTCTTATAATTAGACAGCAATAGTTTATAATCTGTTTATCAATAAATTCTTCATCCTTAAATGTTTCTAGTATAGTGACGGTGTATTCTTAATTTTTTAATTCTCTATCTTCGACTTTCTAATATTTGCTAAAAATATTTAGGAAAATATTATTATTTCCATGTGTTTTCTATTTGTTTTAATTCCCAGAATATTAGACTCGTTGCAATGAAAGCATCTGAGTTTCTCTCTTATACGATTCCAACGTATTTTTTAATGTAACACAATAATCTTTTAGTATTAGTCACAGTTTCTTAAGAGCTATAATTCGTTTAAGTTCTTAAGTATGTGATGTTTTCAATATTTAATACCAATAAATATTGTATACGTTGGTTTGTAGCTCTATCTTTAGAGTAGACTCGCTCGTAATAATTCAACAATAGCCGTATGAGTATATATATATATATATACATATATATATATATATATATATATATATATATATATATATATATATATATATATATATATATATAGTATGCGTACAGTATGCGTACAGTATGCGTCTAACGGATGACCCGCACGGAGATGCACATATCTCTTGAGAATGGCGAATGTTAGTTCGCCGAAACGTCGAGAATCCGGTTCTTTTCAGAGCCAACCCTCAGCATTAACGCGGAATCCCCGAGAAAACAATACAACACATACACACATATATATATATATATATATATATATATATATATATATATATATATATATATATATATATATATATATATATATATATATATATATATATATATATATATATATATATATATATATACAACGCACAGCTTCTATACATCGCAACACACTGACTCGAAGATGAAAACTAAACACTTCAATGTTAGATCCATTGTCGCTAACCTTATTAATTTTAGCTGTCTATTGGATGCGGAACAATTTGACATAGTATGCGTAACGGAAACGTGGCTGTCGCCGTCCATACCAGATCACCTGCTTCAATTCTCTGGCTATACGATTCATCGCCAGGATAGGGAAGATGGCAGACGCGGAGGCGGAGTAGCCATTCTGACCTCAAACGCTCTCTGCAAGAGCTGCATTATAACTGTGACCAGGGGGGTGACACTCTTATGGGTGACCTTGTAATAGAAGTTGTAATGTATTGGAAGGATTTATAGATGGCACTGGGCACGGAAATTGAAAATTATTTAGTATTTAGATTACCATACATACACATATCTAAAGTTTATTGTTTATGTCGCCATTATGTCAGAATTCGCATGGGCATAGGAATATATTATTCCTATGTCCATACATTTTCATTGGATATATTGTTTGTGATTTAATTCCTTAAAATTCTCCAACATTTTATAATTCAAATTGAAAGGTAAGTGAAGAAAATGCTTTGTATATTATCATTACTATATACCACACTTTTTAGACAATGAATTTTAAATGTACGGTTCCTGGTTGTGAAAGTGGTAATAAGGTTCACCCTCACCTATGATTCTTTTGTTTACCCACAAATTTGGAATTATTGGAAATCTGGGCAAGTAATATGAATATACTAAATGTTGTACATAAACCTGCAACCACCCGTGTGCATTTCAACATTTCTGGAAAACACTTTGAAGATTCATGTTTCCAAACACCTGCCAAGATTAAACTGAATCGCAAAGTTGTCCCTACAATTTTAAATGTTGAACCTGGTATGTCTGTCTTAAAATTATTTATATTGTATGCACATCTACATTATAATATTGTTTTCTATATAGATCTTTTAGCAGCATTAAAAAAAATAGTAAAAACATTAAGTTATGTTATGTTAAAACATTGTATTACTATAGTTAGACACCTATTTCAAAATCTGATGTTTTTTTTTCAAAAGCACTTTCTAATCTATTTTTTTTTAATGTAATGTGATGTAAATGTAATTTAAATGTGAATTCAAATTGTCTGTCTAGTCTGTTGAATTAGTTTTATTAAAACAGTATAGATAGTTATTATCAGACTTCATTTTATATGACAATTTATATAAAATGACAATTTTTGTTTTAATGAATTTTGAAATAACTGTTTTATACAATTTCAAATAGGACTGAATCATCAAGTAAATGTAATGTCAAAATGTAAATACATATTTTATATAAGTATATGTAAATAACAAAATTAAACAATTGTTTTTCAATTTCACCCTACTTAAGTTAAATTATATTTCCGTATATATTTAATACCACATTCATAAATCCCGCCTTTGATAATTAGTTCCTATGAAGGAAATATAGATGGCGCACATCTGTCACAGAAATTCATTAGTGAGTGTCCAGTCTCTCTTTAGATATTTGTCTCTGACTGGGACTGGCGGAACCTGCGAGGCTCTATGGGTGACGTTCGGGGATAATCGCAACCCGTTCGTTGTCGGCGTTGCGTACAGAGCTCCAAACACTCATCGTGCGGACTCTGCAAATCTTGGAAAATCAACTTATAAATATGAGGCTCCGCACTGACTGATTATCTGCATGGGCGACTTGAATATTGACGTAGCTTCAAATAATAGAAAATCCGAAAATCTTAAAACAATGATTCAAGCATACGGCTTTAGGCTTGTAGGTAATAGTCCAACCCGAATAGGATCCCGCTCCAGCTCACAAATAGATTTAATATTAATAAGCGACGAGACAAACCTTATTAACTGTTACACTAAAGATGTCGAAATAGCAGATCACTTGCTAAGCGGGTGCCGAATACATATCAAGAATAAAATGCAATCAGTTACATTAATCAAAAGAAGAAAATTATCTGGTATCAACAGACCTCAATTTGAATTTGACCTGCAAGCCGCCAAACTTGAGGATATATACTATACTCACGACATCGACCTAAAAGTGGAAATACTCACTGCAAGACTTCTCCTACTGTTTGACCACCATGCTCCAAATAGAGTTTTAAAGTCTAAAAATAAACACCTACAGCCATGGATAACTCATAATCTGAAGCATATATTTAGGCTTAAAAAGCAGGCACTACGTAAATACAAATTATCTAAAACCACAAATACACTTTGCAGATATAAGGAATTAGCTCATCTCTCTAAAGCAGCCCTTAGGGATGAGAAAATTGCTTATTTTAAATCCATAGTTAACAGCGGGAATCAAAAAACACTGTGGAAAGGCCTCAAGTCTGCTCACTGCGCTTGCTCTAAACCGAGGCCAGACATACCAAACTCCCTTAAAAATGCGGACGAACTCAATGCTTTCTTCAGTGAGACTCTAAACGGAGTGCTCGACGAAATCGACATAAACACTCAATCGGAATACCAATTTTCATATAAGAAAAAACAACCTATTCTCTTTTCAAACCTTAGACGAAGCTGAAATTACCACTCTGATCAATAATCTTTGCACAAAAGCGGAGGGGACTGATGGCATAAATCTAGAAATGTTACAACTTTGTTCACCTAAAATTGTCCCAATGATTATACTAACATTATAAATAGCTGCCTACTACAATCATTTTTTCCGACACACTGGAAAAAAGCTATTATCGTTCCAGTCCCAACGAAAGCCAAGCCGCAGTATATGACGGATCTTAGACCTATATCCATATTGTGCACATTATCAAAAATATTAGAAAAGGCAGCGGAGATGCAGTTGCGGAGGTTCATCGAGGAGAATGAACTGTTACCGGAAACCCAATCCGGATTTAGGAAGGGCCACAGTTGCGTAACTGTCTTGACTGATGTGATTGATGATATCGCGCATGCTCTAGATGACGACAAGGCAGTTGCTCTAATCTTGCTTGATTTCAGTAAAGCGTTTCATACCATAAACCACGATATGCTTTTCAGCATTTTACACTACGTAGGCCTATCACCAAGTGCTGTAGGATTTATCAGAAGCTATCTCTGTGGTAGAAGTCAACAAGTTAGAACTGACAATTGTCTGTCGGAGCCAGTTAATCTTACCAGGGAAGTACCCCAAGGCTCTGTTCTCTCCCCTCTACTATTCACTATTTATACGGTAAATCTGGGGAAATATATTAGGTTGGGTAAGTATCATCAGTATGCTGATGATACTCAAATTTTGTATACCTTCCGTCCCCACGAGAAAACGGCTGCTGAAGCGCGAATTAATGCCGATTTAAAATCTATCTCAAAGTTCTCAGTAGGACACTCAGTCCATCTGAACACTAAGAAAACTCAAATTATAATATTTGCTCCTAGGAAGAAACGCTCATATATCAAGGAGCTGTTCTAAGTCTAGACGGAATTAGAATACATATACAGCAAGAAGTAAAAAACTTGGGCCTAATAATTGACGAACAATTGAAATTTACATCACACATCTCTAGGACAATTATCCTATCTATAGCCAGACTTAAACTAATCTACTCAGCCAGACATATACTGCCGACAGACTTAAAAAAACGGATTGTCAATTCGTTCATTATCTCGCTGTTCGCATATGCTGATTCTGTATATGGTAGTTTTATTGACTACGCTACGAAAAGAAGAATCCAAACCATACAGAATCTATGCATTAGGTATGCTTACAATATCTCAACTAAGCAATCCATCCCCTCACAGATCCGCACTACCTGGAAAGGAATGACAGATATTAGGAAAAGACATCAGATTTTTACGTATAAAAAAAATTATAGAAACTAAGAAACCCGCTTACTTCTACAGGAAAATTAAATTCAGAACGGATGTTCACAACATAAATATAAGGAGCAGGGGCACGCTTACTACACCACGGAATAAGTCAGCACTTTTTCAACGCTGCTTCTCCTTTCAGGTCCCGAAGCTATTGAACGAGATGCCTGAAAATTTTAGGCTAGCCAGCCTAGAATCTTACAAAAGAGCTACACGTAGCCAAAAAAACCTTGCGTTATTTACATAGGGCTGCTATGAACATCACCAGTTACCTTGTGCGTTTCTATTATCTTCCACTCTCTAACGGGCAATCGAATATGCAAGCATATTTCGATGCGTCATAACCAGGGCTAACAAACGGACAGAAAGGCAAAGTACTCCAGCAATATCATTGTATTGGTACATATGTATAGTTATTATTTATCAGCAAATCAACAGTAGTCGGCTCAGCAAATTTTTCAGCAAATTTTTGTTAATTCCTTGCATAATAATAATAATATTGTATTCATTTATATTTTTATAATATTGTATATAGTATAATTATATTGAACTTAGCATAATAATATTGATTGTATTTAGCATAATATTAAGCATAATAATAATATTGTATTTAGTCCCAGGGCTTGCGGAAGAATGAGGATGTTATCAACAGCCCTCAAGCAAGTCCCTAAATTCTAGTTGTTACTATATTAGACACCACGAGTTGTAACTTTGTACTTGAAACTAGATTAATAATTGTATTAAAAAAAAAATGCCCGGGGTGAGACCATGTTGGGCTTTCTGCTGCAGCACTACCCATACAATATGAACAGCTTCTTCAGAAAAAACCCCACAGAAGATGGACATGGGAAAGTCCAGATGGTAAAACCCGAAATGAGATCGATTTCATAATCGCCGACAAGTTACAAATTGTGGAAGACGTGACAGTGCTGAACAACTGTAGGACCGGAAGCGACCACAGAATGGTGCGTTGCAAGATCCGTATAGAGCTCGGTAAAGAACGGTACAAATTGACAAGGTAATCAAACAAACAGATGTGGACAGGACTAACAGATATTCAAGGATTCGAGACCCACATTACAAATACAATACAAAAAGATGTCCTCCATGATTCAAACATCAACAGTTTGAACCACGAGATAATCGAGGCTTTAAAGCAGGGCCAAGAAATGTTTCGCCCCAAAAACAACAAAGACGAGAAAATCAGCCAAACTACGAAAAACCTTATCGTCGAACGAAACCAAATGAGAGCACTCAGAAATACCAACAGTACAGAAATGAGGAAATCTCTAAAGCAATTAGAAGGGACATCAGAAACTACCACGGTAGGAAAACCCAAGATGCAATAAAAAAGAATAAAAGTATGAAAGTACTACGCAGAAATCTTGCCGAGGGTAAATCTGAAATAACCAAATTAAAAGATAAGCATGGCAACATCACCTCAAATAGAGACGAAATCCTGAACATCGTGGAAGAGTTCTATTACGATTTATACCGGAGCCGCATCCAAGAACCCCTAAACCTACACGGAGTTACACAAGAACGAGGCGTCGTGAACCAGGGATCGGAAGAGATGCCAGACATCATTAGCGAAGAAATTAAAAACGCTCTGTCAAGAATGAAAAAATAATAAAGCACCAGGAGAAGACGAGGTGGTTGCAGAAGCAATAAAAGCCGGAGGTTTCCTCCTACTAGAGAAAATACGAACACTGTTCAACCTATGTCTACATTCATGCACCGTCCCAGATCAGTGGCACGAAGCGACAACCATACTACTCCATAAAAAGGGAGACAAAACGAACCTGGAAAATTACCGCCCAATAACTCTCCTCAGTCATCTACACAAACTGTTCACCAGGGTCATAACATCAAGGCTAGAAAATAAACTCGAGCATTACCAGCCAAGAGAACAAGCAGGTTTCAGACCAGGCTTTGGGACAAATCATCACCTACAGAGTATTAAGACCCTCATTGAGAAAACCATAGAATACAACATACCACTAGTTCTCCTATTTGTAGACTTTCACAAAGCTTTTGACACCGTTGAGGTGAAAGCTATACTAAACGTCCTGAAAGAATGTCGAGTAGATTATAGATATTCAAAACTCATCTATATCTACAGAAACGCTACTATGTCAGTTAGACTACATGAAACTAGCAACCTCATTGAAATCGGAAGAAGTGTGAGACAAGGAGACACCGTGTCTCCTAAATTATTTATTACCGTTCTAGAACATGCCTTCAAAAAACTCGACTGGGACACAAAGGGAATAAACATAGATGGTCGGAACCTTAGCCACCTCCGCTTCGCGGACGACATAGTCCTAACAACTAACGACTTGGGAGAGGCGAGAAAATTCCCTGCGAATTGGAGGAGGCATGCTCCGGGGTTGGTCTGAAAATGAACTTCTCCAAAACGAAGATCATGACAAATCTCGTCATGATCGAATGGGTCGAAAAATATATGTACCTGGGCCACGAGGTAAGAATATCTAGAGACAATCAAACATGCTAGCTGCACAGAAGAATCGGCCTAGGATAGGCGGCTAATGAAAAGTTGTCTTCAAGAGCGAACTCCCCATCTGCCAGAAAAGAAAAGTGTTCGACCAATGCGTTCTGCCAGTGCTCACATATGGCGCAGAAACACTCACCTTAACGACGACATCCGCGAAAAAACTCAAAGTAGCACAACGCAAGATGGAAAGGTCAATGATTGGATTGAGTTTGAGAGACCACGTCACAAACCAGGATCTGGGGCGAAGAACCGGCGTGAAAAACATCGCCGAGCAAATAACCACATTAAAGTGGAATTGGGCGGGACATGTGGCCAGAACGGGCGACAACAGGTGGACAAAGAGGTTGTTCGAATGGAGGCCTCGCACCGATAAGCGAAACAGAGGAAGACCACCTACACGTTGGACCGATGACCTGAAAAGAATCGCAAATAATTGGATCCAGACAGGCCAAGATAGAAATGGGTGGAGGGCCATGAGGGAGGCCTATGTCCAGCAGTGGACTTTCTAAGGGCTGGTTGATGATGATGATGATGAAAGATATATCAATCTATGAAATTGTTTTATTTCCATTACAATCGAGGGGTCTTAATTTAAGACGTAATTAAAACAAAAATACTATTTTTACACATTTTTATTGATTACTCAGCCAATATTTGTTAAAAAAAATCATTGGTGTGTATGCAATCTTCAGGGTCACTTGATGGCCATTCTCCTGAATCAGGTCCGCTACGCCAGCCAACTGGTTTATTAGCATTTATATTTTCCAAATTAATTAAAATCCATTTTAATACCTGCTGATGTGTTATTCGATTTTGAGGCTTGAAGTGCAATTCGATATTTAATTGCTTTGTTGCAGCATAAAGACCTTTTAAAAAAATTGAATTTGCATAATATATACCATCACATAATATTTTATCAAGAAAGTACTCAATATTTTTATAATTTACTAATAAATTGATACAATTAACATATTCATTATTTAAATCATTATTACACATTTTCAATAACAAATACAATTTATAAAATGCATCGTAAGGTAATATTTTATCATTATTAGCAAAATCCATCAATTCTGATAGTTTATCGTAAGCGTTTTCTAGAAACATTTTAATAAATGAATCAAATTTCAATTTGTATACAAATAAACATAAAATAATTTCGTTGGAAGTATTTTTGAACAACTTATATTTTAAAATGTCATCACTCAGGTGCACATGATTTAATGCATACAATAATACACTTTTGTTCTTGTTTCTAATACTGTCTTTTACACTTTCAGTATATACACGTTCACTAGCTTCCAACACTTTGAATTTCATTCGAAGTACATCCATCTTCAGCAGCTAAATGTAGACTGATCCTTGTAGTCAAAGTATTTTGATGATATAAAATTTCACAATGTTGACAATTCTATCATGGAAGTATATTCATATCCCCACGGAAGTGTATTCAAGCCAATTACATTCTGTTTAACGTCGTGTGGGTTTAGAATTATTCGATTATTCGATGGATTAGATTATTAGATTTTATAAGATTTTGCTCTCCCTTCGTCACAGATTTATTAAAAAGACAATTTTTATTATCATTGAAAGTAATTTCGCGTAAACTGGACGCAAGTTACTCCTTTTGATTTCTTTTTTTGTTTTCAATCGACTATATGTATGCATCATTTTAGCTTTCAAACCTACAAATTCAATCATAATTATGCCATTATTTTCATCTTTCATAAGACCTAAAACTTTTTTATTAGTCAATGGCATGTTATAAAAGGTATTAGGACTATAGTCAGAAGTATCAAACCTTTCTAAATTTTGCTTCATAATTTCATATATATCGGGAACATTTAACTGATAAATTAATGAGTCAGTATCGGTATACAAAAGTTTAGAATTATATGGCATTTTTGTTTTAATAAAATCATAATGAAATTCAAAAAGACTTAGTTTCTATATATCCAATATGCAGATACCAATATAAATAGGTTTATTAAATCAAATTTTAGTTCTATTCATCTCAATTATTACTAAATTTTCATAAAAAATTTCACAACTATGAAAATTAGGTTTTGAAATTAAAGCTTTTGCACCATATCGCCCTTCCCATTTGTTCACCAGTTGAATGTCCCTATATTTACGCACATTTTCCATCGTTTTTCCAAAAACAGCATTATTCATTAGTTTATAATAGTTCTTTTTAAACTCGCTAGTTGTAATTTGACGCTGTTTTGAATTTAAATCTATGTAAGATTTTAACCAGCGTGATTGGTTGAATTTTAAAATTCTATGAATTTGGATGAGTTTTAGATCCTGGTTAATACATTGCTTTAAATTTAGTGTATTACGTATTTTTCTTTTAAAACAAAGTAGTCATTAGTTTAACATGTTTAGCGTTAGGTGGTGTTAAACGTTCATGACAAAATGGCAAATCTTTATGCAGGATATGTAAATTTCTTGGATATTTAATGTCTACTTCAAAAATATAACCAATATCTGAGTCTTCATTTAAATTTAAAATATCTATTTTACTAAAATTTGATGGATCAACCCATTGAAATTCCCCATATGGCAGATATTTACTCATTGCCCACCCATACATATTATTGATATCAAAATACATTAAATAGGATGGTTCTTGTGTAGAGTCATAGACTTTCATATAAATATTGTTAGCTTTTCCATACCTATTTGAGCATTGTGCTACACCTCTGATTCCTCTTTCGACAAATATCAGCATGTCTATGTCAGCAAGATGTTGTAATTCAATTTTTGTAAATTTTAACATAGCATCAAATGCTAGACCTGGAGCAGTATAATAATGAAGTGCATCAAGATTATAAGTTTCAAGACAGCTCTCTCTAAAATTTTCAAAAATGTCTGCTAATAATAATACATCTGTTTTTAAATGTAAATCCGAATATTCGCCTAAATTATTACATTTAAATTCACCTCAAACTTTTTGAGCATGTTTATACTCCTCTTCGCTAATACTTTGATTTCGAAGCTTATTGAAAAAGTCATGAATTTGCGGTAAAGACGTGTCTTCTAGTTTCTCCCAAGAGTCAATATAATCATAAGGATAAATTCCCTTTTTAGACATTAATTGAAATTTTGTCTCATCATTGAAAAATGTTTGAGTAATTATTTTTTGTTTATCATCTAAATCTGATGCCAATTTATCAATACTGCTAGCCATGAAACGAAAAGAATCAATAAATCGAAATTCTAAATTTGTGTCATCGACCTTTTTGGAGAACGCAATATACTTTTCTTTGTTAATCGGTAGTAACCTAACTGGACCTTCAAAACCTAAAGCAATTTGTTTTATGATTAAATGAGCATTATAAGCACTTAAATTGTGAAATAAAACAGGTATTACGTGCATGTCTCTATAATTTAAATTACAACTTTGATGAGCTGCACCTCTGTATTTTCCGGTTAACACTTGAGTAGCCTATTTACAAACCCGGACATCTGACATTTTTTCATAATCTGAGCTGATGATTGGTTCTTATAGTTCTTGGCGGGAAGAATCGAATGGAACTATCAGTTTGTTTCAAAAATGGACATAAATAGTGAAAAAACCTATTTAAAAAGTGGAGTTATTTACAAAAGCGGACATAAATATATCAAGTTGGTTACAATAATGGACATCTGCAATTCCACCAATCAGAGAGCAGAGCACAAGTCTGTTCAGCTCTCTGATTGGTGGAATGGAGTCATCACTATAACCTTCATTTTACATAACCGCAACTAAATTATTATTATTATTGTTTGTTTTTGAGGAGTTCGTACAGTAGTTTATTTAATTTTGTAATAATTCAAATAAAATCTTTATTAAATTAAAGGCTAGTTTTGTATAGTTTGAAACATGGAAAAAGAAATCGATGAAACTCCTGACAGTTCTAGAAAAAGGAAACGACGTCCTGAGACTTGGAAACGAAACGTGCAAAAACGCCTAACGTAAGTTGTGTTAAGTTGTTATAACAGTGTGACATTTTATTACAAAATAAACAAACCTGCTAATATTACCAATTAAAATTAATTACAATTATTGGAACTTAATATGTTTTATAATAAAACTGATTATATTTTTAGGTATGGAGCTAAGGGGATGCCCGAGATGCCTACATGTGGCCACAGAGGAAAGACCCTTGTATGCAGCTTATTGAAAAGAGTTGACATTGTACATTTTCACAAGCAATACTACATTAATCCAGAAAAAGCTTATCAAGATTCGTTTCTCTGTAAGTATGTTGATAAAGAATCTCCAAAAAGAACAAAAATTGCTAATAATAACAATAATGGTCCTAATCGAGAGAAGCCCAAAACTCTCTCTTTAAAATTTTATATTGAAAACCAAGTTGGTAATAAACTCAGAGTTTGTCGTGCCACCTTTATAAATATTTTGGGAATAACAAAACACAGAGTACTGGGTGTCCATAAGAATTTTAAAAAGAATGACGATAGTTTGATGCCTAGTGAGACCAGAGGTGGTTGGCGAAAGGAACATGCTTATGCTGACAAACGTAAATCAGTAATCCTTTTCATAAAGCAATTAAGAGGTGTGGAGTCGCATTACAGCAGAGGCAAAACTTGCCGAATATATTTACCGAGCGATCAAAATGTTGTAAAACTTTGGAAATTATACAATGAAAATTGTATTGAATCCTTAAGGGTGATTGAATCCTATTTTAGAGACATATTTAACAGTAGATTTAACATTTCATTTTCATCGCCGTCCACCGATGAATGTAGCACTTGCATCTCATTAAAGGAACAAATAAAGCAAGAAAAAATTGAAGAAAATGTTGAAGCATTAAAACTTAAATTAAAATTACATAAGCTGAAGGCCAAATGTTTCTTCGACCTACTGCGAGATAAGCCGGACGACTGTCTCCTTATGTCCTTTGATTGCGAAAAAAATTTGGTCCTACCAAAGGTCAGCGACCAATCAGCTTATTACAGTCGGCAACTGCACTGCTACAACTGTACGGTTGTTACTGGCAAATCAACGGACTCACTTTCTCCTGATAATGTATCTATATATACGTGGACAGAAAATGAGGCCAAAAAATCAAGCAACGAAATTGCTTCAATTGTCTTTAATGAATTGAAAACAAAAAACCTAACTGATTACAACCAAATTAGACTAGTTGCAGACGGCTGTGCGGGGCAAAATAAAAATGTCAATGTATTAGGAATGTGTGCTTTTTGGCTCCATAAGTACGCTCCAGAACATATAAAAATTATAGAACTAGTTTTCCCAGTAACCGGGCATTCCTTCATGCCTGCAGATAGAGTTTTTCGAACAATAGAGAACGCATTAAAAAAAAAGAAAACTATATTAAAAGTGACTGAATACCATGAAGTGTTTGCAAAGCATGGAACTGTTAAAGTTATTGGTGATAATTGGAACGTGTTTGATTGGAAAGAACAGGTGAAAGAATATTTGAAAAGTGCTTCTCAATTACACTTTCAAATATCAAAGTGTAAGCGTTTTGTTATTTCCAAATCAAAAAATAAACAAAATATTCTTGTTAGAGGTGAGTTAAGTTACAACATAGACACAGCAATTGCAAAGTCAATTCAGCAAGTAAAAAAAAAAATATCAATGATGAACCCACTTGAAATTGAGATAGGAGTTAAGGTTAATAAAGCAAAACTAACGGATGTTGAAAAACTTCTGGGGAAACATTTTGGTGATGGTTGGGATAAATTGGAATCTCTTTCATGGTACAAAAATATAATACAAAATCAACGAGAGCCTGAAACTCAGAATAATGATTCTAATGAAGATGAACAACAGTGCGAATGTCTTGCAAACGATTATGAGCCAGATGAAGATGTTTATTGTTCAACTTCAGATACATTGTGAAAATTTTAATAACGATTTACAGATTAAAAAATAACGGTTTTATAATATTTAAAAAATATATAATATAATTTTATTTTAAAGGGGTTTTTAAGAAATAAATATTTTTAAAAAATTGACTGAACTTTTTCATTTTGTTTACTGTTTAACTTCAGACACTGTAAAAATTTTAATAACGCTTTACAGATTAAAAAATAACAGTTTTATAATATTTAAAAAATAATAATAATATGTATAATTTTATTTTGAAGGAGTTTTTAAGAAATAAATATTTTTAAAAAAATGACTTTTTTATTTTGTTTATTTTTCCCATTTTCAGTTACAAAAACGGACATTTCACATCAAGTAAGTAACAAACATGGACATATTTGCGAGTCAGTAACAAAAGCGGACTTGGGGACTTTTTTAAGCTAAATATCTCAGTGAATATATTTGATAAACTTAATTTTATTGTTTAAATGTCGTAATTCATTGATGGACTAACAAACAAAAAAAAAACAATTCAATTCAGCTAATAGTTTAGTCACAGTAAAAAAGTGGCTCTAGCTCAAAATGATAGCGTGAGCAGATGTCCGGGTTTGTAAATAGGCTACTCACTTATGTCAATACCCGGGTACCCTTTTGCATGTTCTTACATATCTTTTTTATTTAACGAAAAATCATCAAATCCTTTCAGATCCTCGTTATTCGAGTCTATTGCTTCGATTCATATACATAAATAATAAAATGTGCCAAAAAATAAATAAACTTTATGGACTTAGAGTCAAATACCCCGTTGTTCAATATCCCGGGTACCCATATATAAATATATAATTAAACTTATTTCTAGGGATAAAAAATTTACTTAATATATAAATAAACGGATTTATTTGCCTTCTAATTAATTTTATTATAAAACTTATTATAAATTATACTACTACATAAAATATTTTTAAATTCAATTTATTATTGGCAACACGCGTGACATTTTACAATTGCTTTTGAATGTTCATCGCAAACTGGTTTGTTACATTCTTTACATGATTTTCGCGTTTTTTCTCCGTTTTTTATAGACATCCTGTTAACAAATATGACATGATCCTACAACAATTTTTCGTCCAGTGGAATCTGTCTGTTCAGTAGACCCGCCTGGCTCACTTGATGTTGTTGCCCTGCTTGTAGGATCTATTTGTTTTCCATATATGCTTTCTATGGCAATCCTAGTGGTGAAATTTCTCATAATTTGCATATTTTGAGATCGTTCTTGAATAGCTGTCATATATAATTCTTCACATAATTTTCGTAAAAATACGTTATTTAGATGATAAATGATATAGCTGGCAAGACTGGCGATATCCAAAATATTTAAAAAAGTCCGTCTGTGGATTGTGTAACGGCCCAACATCTTATCCATTATATCCACACCAATTTTTGGTTTATTATAATACTGAACAATTTCTGGTTTCTTTTTTGGTCTTCACTGCAAATCTGAGCGCATCGTAGATAGAAGTATAACAACTTCAAACATAAGAGCACAGAGTAACTTTTTCATGAAACCCAAATAGATAGATCTTTAGATCTTGGTATGTCTACTAGAATGTATTTTTTTTTTCAATGTTCCTACAATTGTTAGGTTCCATACAATAAATGCTTTGCTAAAAGTAAAGTAGTAAAAAAATTATCCATTGTAATATTTCTTCCGAATCCTTTATATTTTGCAGCTAAATCTTTTACTCTCTTTCACTCTTTTGCCTTGATTTATTTCACGGCCAGTTGTTATTTTGCCAGTGTGAATTTGACCTTTCAATGGATATGAATTTTTCGTCGCATATCCACCATATTTTGATCCCATACTTTGCCCACCCGGCGGTTTTATTTATAGAACTAGGGTTTTTGGGGTAGTGGAATACTCTATGGGTAATCCCTAGTTGTAATGTGAAATTCTCCGGGTATTAAAATTATTTTATTGAATGAAAAACGCATGCGGGTACACGGGTACCCGGGTATTGAACAACGTAGTAACGACTGGGTATTGACATAAGTGTTAAATGACAATGGTCTCGAACTTTAATATCGTCACAACTAAAACTGCTCTCGCAAATGTAACATACTTCCGATCTAAGAAATTGAAGCCATTGTTCTGAAGTTAATTTATCCATGGGTATCCATGGGCATAGAAATACTGTTTCCATATCTTCAGCAAAGTCTCTTGACTGCTCTACAAACCATTTTTGGCAATCAGGTCCACGATAGCTGTTAAATTTAGATAAAGAATCGTCGTAACTACATTTTAAATAATATGTCACACTCATTGGAATATGTTTTTGATACATTTCAGAACTAGATTTTTCTAAAATACACTCGAAATCGGCATATACAGGGTGATTCGGGAGGAAATGGAAGTATTTTAAAGACATGTCCAGGAAGCAAAAATAAGCAAAATAAGCTCATATGTTCAAGTCTGATTTTCATTTGTTTCAGATAAATAGGTTTTTCTTTTTAAAAAGGTAATTAAGTTAAATTTGACAACGCTGTCCTAAATGACAATTTGAAATAAAATATTAATTAGGCACATGTCATAAAAATTGACAGTTTGTCTTAAAATTGACAGTAGTTGTTTTACGAGATTATAAAATTGTCTCATATTTTCAGTCAGAGAATATGAAGATATGGTGTTTGTTTATGGATTTTGTAATGGTAATTCTGTTCGTTAATGGTAATTCTGTTCGTTCGTTAATCAAAGAATTCCTAATACGCAAGTGTTTCAAACTGTTTTTACACATGCTAGCGAAACTGGAATATTCCCAAATGCACGTATTGTTTCTGAAAAATAGCAAGGGATCGGTTTGGAACCTGAAGAAGATATTCTGGATGTTGTAGAAACTAATCCTGGGATAAGTACAAGGCGCATTGCAATGCAATTTGAAATTTCACAAACGATGGTTTGGAAAACATTAAAACGGCAAGGTTTAGCGTTTAAACCTTGTCGTTTTAATATTTTTATCTGCAGAAAGTACAAAATCTTCAAGAAGGCGATTATCCATTAAGACTACAATTTTGTCAATGGATTCGTGAAAACAGAAAATTACTTAAATGCATTTTATTTACTGATGAAGCTCATTATACGACTTCGATTTTCGACGACGTATTATCTTCCAACATAATGGAGCACCTCCTCATTACGCAAATATTATGAGAAATTTTCTAAATATCCATTTCGGCGATCGCTGGATTGGCAGAGGAAGCCCGCACCCTTGGCCACCGAGATAACCGGATCTCACTCCCTAGATTTTTGTCTTTGGGGATGGATGCAGTCATTAGTTTATACTATGAAAGTGGACACAAGGGATGCGCGAATCATCGTTCACTGAAACTCGCTACCAGGTCCATTTATAAACGCGCAAATAAATGTATCGAAATGGGTGGTGGAGCTTTTGAAAATTTATAAGTTCAGTTGTACATTTTACTTCAATTTTATAAATTACTATTGTTCAAAATATCTATGAAACGATTGAAAATCGGACTTGAACATATGAGCTTATTTTGCTTATTTTTTCTTCCTGGACATGTCTTTAAAATACTTCCATTTCCTCCCGAATCACCCTGTATAACGAAGGGAACCTTTTCTTTCAAAACCTTTCAAAACCTTCACTTTACAACACTCATTATCGAATTCCAAACCCTCCACAAACATAACAGACTCAAATGGCGTACACTTTCTATCATGCTCAAATTGTAATGCAGTATATATAGGCGAAACTGGCAGAAAACTTGCCACCAGATTCAAAGAACATCTGAGCACGTCATTCAAACGTACACAAACACATCACAATTCACAAACATCAATTCTCACCACAAAACATTAAACTACTTCACCATTGTAATAAAAATAACAAAAAAATCCTCTTTTTAGAAAACATAGAAATTGATAAAATCCTAAATAATTGAAACTTAATTTGCCTAAATGATAAAATAGAATTTCAACATACACCTTTTCATAAACATTTAAAACATATTCACAATCATACAACCATTCATACACCTAAGCCCACACACATACTGTTCCTCCCCACAATGCACAATCACATGACCCAGACATAATTCCGTTTCCGCCCATCACACATGACACACATGATACAAGAATTTAATGATAGATTTTATAATTTTATTATATTGACTGTAAGTATATAAAAATCCCCTTTCGTAAAAATAAATCTTTCAAAATTAAAAAAAAAAATCAAATAAAATTCATCCACTATTTGCAATTTATTAGTCAGAGTGACGAACCTAACCTAAAAGCCACATGGCGTCTCATATAAATTATTTTACGTTTTCATTTTAATTTTAAATATGTTCACATTCATAATTTTGTTTTTTGAGATTCAATCTTATTTGTTTATACATATCATTTATTGTAATAATTATTTTAAAGATTTTGTCTGATGATGCCCAAAAGGCGAAACTAGTTACAAAGTAAATTAATAAAATAAACGTTGCGATAGTACGAAATATCAATTAATCAACATTCCGCACGTGGATCATCCTCTTATACAACATAGCAAGTACAGCCCGTCCAATCCACACAAAATTCTGGAATCTACAAATTAAAAAACACACCACCCTTCAACACATTGCATTCATAAAACGTAGCATCCAACATAATATAACACCGAATTACGCAAGAGTAAAACACAACAAAAAACTTGCTGCAGCTGTCCAAAATAAAATAAGGAGACAAATCTTAACAAACGAAATCAGAAAACATCATAGAAAGATATCCCACATCGACAACACTCTATGAAATATTTATTGAACTCACTTTGTCACACCATTACTTGGAAATAGAAGCCATCTTAGAACACAACAGAGAACAAATCGAAACTCACATAACTCATCTTCGATTTACACAAAATAACAAATTCCAAAACCTACTAAAAACAAAAAAACAAATGGAATCCAAAAAGCTTCAATCACCAACCCAACAAATAGACAAATTCACCAACCTAACCAACGTCAACTGCCAAACGCCAACGTCACTGAAGACGAGAAGAATCTCCTAAATCTCGGACATAAATACACACCACCATCTAACAAACATAGAAATCTTGAACTACTCTACGCAGAACTCGATGCAGCCCTATGGAACCTACCCAACACCACACAACTAAGACAACAGCTCGTTAACAGCATCAATCACGTACAAAACAACAACAAGGTACGCCACTCTGACCCACACCATATAAATACAATTAAAAATTTGAAAGAAAAAATTAAAACCAATAATATTATAGTAACCTCAGCCGATAAAGGCGGAGGATTAGTTCTTATACCTAGACAAGAATATATACAAAAAACAATAGAATTTTTTAACAACAATAACTTTAACTTAGTAAATAACAACCCCGTACAAAACTATATCATTAAACTTAAAAATTGTATCAAACAACATACACAATTTCTCAAAAATAATAACATTTACACACAAGCTTGCATACCTATGAACCGTCACACCCCAAAACTATATAGTTTAATAAAATTACATAAACCCAATAAACCTAGACCCATTGTTTCTTCCACAAATTCACCAAACCATATATTATCAAAACATCTCGCACATCTTCTCACTCACAAATATTTAATATTTAATAGTTGTTTAATTTCTCAATTTTTTTTATTTGTCTAATTTTAATCGGAAATTCCAAACCATCATATTTTAAAACGCTACTAAAGTGTGGATATGAAGAGACCCGATCTACATTTTTATCAGCTGGGTAAAGACTTGATACAACTGACCAGAGAAAACAATAATTATCGTTGTTTTTAACGTTTATAACAGCCTTTTTATTTTGTATGTCGATGGGTAGTGGTGTATAAGTGTTATCGGATTATAATGGTTAATATTAACTTTTAAATATAAAATTTCTAACAGCGCCCAGCCTGAGTCCCTCACTTGGAAATCTTCTAATTTAGATTTTATTTTATCAATCGAAATTGTACCAATTTTTTAAATTCGTGCTAAAATCTATCACGCTATTCCTGGTATTAAATGATTTTATATCTGTTTCACTAGTTTGAGGCATTATAAATTTTGCATATAAAATAATATTTACATTAATCAGCGATGATTGAAGAGCATGTCTCGTTTTAATGGCAAAATTTTTATAACATTTTTAAAAAAATGTATTGATGTCCTTTAACCCTTTCGTCCCGATTGGTACATATATGCACCAGTGAAGTTTTAAACTGCCTTCAAAATAAATTATGCGTGTTAGAGAAACGCGGATTGTACCATGCCGTAATATTGAATTCGGTTGCTCGTCTTAGCTTATACATATGTCGCATTTTGAGGTTAGCTATTTATTTTCAAGTAAATAGTGATATGGTGAAGTAATTTCTTGTGCTAGAAGTGCTTTTTTAGTCAAGTAAGACGTAAATATATTATAAACTGTTTAGTATATTCTATGTAAAAGGGCTCTAAATGGCGTCAACAAGCAGGTATGCATTTTTCGTGTCTATTTTTTTTTGATAACCTATATTTTTGTTGCATGGTACACATGTGTACCAGCCGGTGTTTTCACTGATATAAATATGTACCGTTCGGTGTTTTCACTGGTATACATTTGTACCATCAGGCTTATAAATGTTATATAGATAATTAAAATTTCAATGAAATAATGGTCGTAAATAATTAATTAACAATAATGTAATTATATTTTAGAACTAAAAGGAAAGATAAGCCCTTCACAGAAGAAGAACTAGAACAGATTGCTGAAAGTTTCACTTTTTCTTCTGGATCCAGTGACAATTATGAACCTAGTGAAGATGAAGATTCAGATAGTGATTCATATAGAGAGAACAAATCTAGAGCTGCTAATAACACCACCATAGCTTTTGAGGATTCTGGATCGGATTCTGAAATAGAACAGGAAATTGCTACTGGAAAAGAAATAAATCGAATTCTTGATTGGGAAATTCCTGATGATATATTTAAGCCTGCAAAATTGCTGCCAACTACTGATAGACCTTGTAAGCTTAGTGAAGATATTAGCAAGCAATTAAGTCCGACGCAACTTTTTCATAAAGTATTTCCTCATTCTCTTTACATAAAAATAGTGGACTCTACTAATCAGCGTCTTGATCTATATAAATCCAAAAAACATAACGTACAGCTGACAGATAAGGGAGAAATCCAAAAACTATTGGGATGCATGATTGTTATGTCTTACAACAGACTGCCTGGCCTGAAGCACTACTGGAGCCAAAAAGAATCCATGGGGAATCGTACTATTGAAAGGACTATTTCTCGCGATCGATATATGATCTTATCATCAAAACTTTATTTTTCTTCGCCACAAAACCCGCCGACGGCATCCAAAACATACTATATTGATGAACTTATATCATGCTTCAAACATACATTTTCTAAGTTTCGGCAAGATTCTCAATATCAAAGTATTGACGAATCAATGACAAAATTCAAGGGGAGATCGTCTTTGAAACAATACATGCCGCTAAAGCCAACTAAACGAGGGATCTAGTGGTGGCTCCGGTGTGATGCTCATTCGGGATACACCTATGATATGAATATATATTCTGGCAAAGGATCTTCTATTGATGGCAATGGCCAATCTCTCACTCTTGGAGAGCGGGTGGTCAAATCTCTAGTTTCAACAATCAAAGACAAAGATGTCGTACTATGTTTCGACCGATTTTTTACAAGCGTACATCTATTAGAAACTTAAGATTACGCAGCTTTAGGTACCTGCATGGCAAACCGAAAAAATATACCCGTTATGTGAGGTAAACTTCAACGCGGACACTCTCAATTCAGATCTACTACCTCAGGATTGTTATGTATGAAATGGCAAGATACTAAGGAAGTTATTGTACTCAGTAATTGTCACAAGAGTAGTGTAGCAGTGATGGTTCTGGGCCAAAAACAAATCGGGAGGTAGGTCGGGTGAGTCATCTGAGTGGTATTCGCCTGCGTGGGTGGTTAACAAAGTGGGTGGTTGTGTGCAATCGTGAAATTAAATTGTAATAAATTAATTTGGGGAAAAATATAATGTCTGTAAAAATAAAATTGCAATAAACTGTGGTGTCATGTCTGGTCACCATCAAGGTGTAAAAATATAGGTCAATGCTCTGAAATGTGAACGATGTGCAGTTAAGTGGGTGGTTGTTGTAAGAAATTAATTTAGGAAAAAATATAATGCCTGTAAAAATAAAATTGCAATAAACTATTTTTGGGAATAAAATGTGGTGTCATGTCTGATCGTCATCACGGTGTAAAAATATGAGTCAATGCTCTAAAATGTGAATGTCATCATCATGAAATGGGTAAGAGGAAGGGGTTTTAGGTAACGTATAAATTATTTAATGTGAAGAAATAAATAGTTTACATTAAGATGGTTAAATTACAAGTTGGTGCACTTCATAATCATAAATACTATAAAATTGGTGCTAATGAAATTTTTGGGGAAATTGCAAAAAATGTGTTTATATATATTGTGGATAAATATATAGGAGCAGTGTTTCCGAATATAGATATATCTATAGTATTTACAGATTATTATGATTTACTGTTTGAACCTGCTGACAATACAATTCAATATATTGGAGAGTTGGATGAGCAAATATTAATGTTTAAACTATGCACAAATAGTATTGTTTACTATATTTATAGAAATGACAATGCATTTTATGATTTAATAAATAATAAATCATCTTATCCACATCAATATTATTTACCATACTATAACACAACGCCAGGTGTAAGAAACCCAATTTATTCATTAGAAGATATTTTAAATGGAAAAATGACAAATACATTGTTTTGGAGAACAATTCCAGTAATAACTCAGAATTAAAATGAACAGTCTGAATCAATTCCAGTCTCGAAAACTACACAGGGGGTAGTGGAGGAGGATGAACATTTTGAGGAAGAAGAAGAATGGTGGTAGTTATATCAGTCATACATCAGTCTTAAATCAACGCAAGATGTTACGTATGAAGCATGAAATCAGAGACTTCAAGATTCGATTGAAATTATTACTTTTTAATATAAAATTACTTAAAAATAAGATACAACAGTATTATTTATATAATCATCTTATTATAAAATTTAATAAACTGAAAATGTAATAACGATAACATACATATTTTATTTCTTTCACCTAATCTCATCCTAATCCTAATCAATAAATATACTAAAGATAAATAGAAAATGCTTTATTGATATTCAATATTCAGATGCATATACAAATAATTTATAATGCAAAATCACTTTTCTTGATCCAACTGTTACGTTCAACTCCAAGACCTAACCATTTCACATACACCATATTTAATTTGCTTCGAATAATTTTTTCAATTAAATAGATATCAAGATATTTTACAGGTTGTAACTCATGCTCATAAAATCCTCCTGATATTAACTCCCTAAGTTAATTTAACCTTATGAATTTTGAAGACTTCGTTCGACCAGTTTGGTGTATATCCTTTGTCAAAAATTCCTCTGTATTTGCTAATGCCAACCGGGTCACCAACTTTAAATTTATTTTTCAATGTTGCCATTTTAATATTGTTGTAGGATGTTTCCAAAATATATTTCGCGTTTGTAGAATTTACATCAGCCGGCTTCATGTTTATAGTTGAATGTTTCGTTAAGTTATATTTCAAAACTATCCTAGGTAATAATTGTAACCACTTGTAATTTCCCTGCAAACTGAATTCTTTCCACATCATAGATTTTAATGTTCTATTAACTCGTTCTACGATAGATGCTTTCATTGTGGTAAATGTAGAATAATGATTGATATCAATTTTTTTCAAAAAGCTTTTAACTTCTTTGTTGTAAAATTCTTTTCCATTATCCGTTTGTAAATTTGTAGGTATGAAAGGGTGGATAAAAACGGTTTTTATTGCTTGAGAAACATCTTTACCAGTTTTGGTCTTTAGTGATACAGCCCACACAAATTTTGAGAAACAATCAATTATAACTAATATATACTTATATCCCCGATTAAAACGAGCGTATGGAATCATTTCAACTAAATCTGCCTGAAATAAGTCATTCAACCCTTTAATAACAACTTTTCGTCGATTAAACGTCTTCCTAGCTGACTTATGTAATTCTTCTACAATTTGTCTTTTTACATTATTTTTCATTGCTCGATTGAATATTTAACAATTATTTCTGCAAATGGTAAATAATCTTTGTTTTTAACTCTTAGAGATATTTCATCACCAAATTTTAACTTATATCCAAACTCGTTCTGCTTTATTTCCTTACGGTTTATATGCATCGTTATATCGCCCGGATACAAATAAATGTGAATTATTTCACCAGAACTAAATGGAACTGTATAAAAATAAGATCCTGTTGATAATGTAGCAAATATGTTTCCCTTATTAATATAAATTGCTTGAAGTGTAATATTTATTAAACCAAATAAATTCAATTTTTTATAGGTAATGATGATGCTGATGATGATGCTGATGATGACGATGATGCTATTATTCTATTAATCCTATGTTCACTATCAGATATTATTCTATTAATCCTATGTTCACTCTCACGATGATGATGATGGTTAATCTTTTTACAGTCATGTTTTTATAGTCATGTTGTTTAACAAATGCCACTGTTTACTAATTTATTCTATTATATTTGCTTCTTTCAATTCTTCTATAATACTATTTATTTCATTAGTATGAGAATTATTTCCTGCCATTTGAGAAGCAAGTAAAAGTTTCAATCGATCTACTAATTCATTAGGGTCATCCCAATATACATGATTAATTGAATTATTATTATATTCCATTTGAACTCCTTCGCCTGAAAATCTAGGTGAATGAAATACAGCAGGTTGAATATTGGAAACTAAAGGTTGTACAATATATTTATATTTATTTGATCTATTTCCTGCAATTTGTCCGTCTGCTGGATAACCACGTCGATGAGCATTAGTTCTATTTACAATATCTCTGTAATTTCTAGAATCTTCTTTTTTAAATAAAAGTTCATATAAACCTGGAGTACCTTTATAATCAAGACCATGTATAGATATTTCATTTCCTTTAAATATTAGTTCACTATTTCCTATATAGAATTTTTCTGTTTCCACATTATGTCTAATACCATAAAGAGTATCAAACTTATTGTCAGTATCTCTGATTTTTTCTTCTATATACATTCTAGGTAATTCTGCAAAATCATTTAAATACATTTCAAACGTATCTTCAGGTATCATATCACCTAAATATGTAGTATCCAATGTTTTATCCATTCTTGTTTGATTTAACGTAGGTTCGTGGTCATCATCATCATAAGAATATCTTTCTGTAGGTATATTCTCAAATAATTCAGTATCATTGATAAATCTTACTTCTTTTGGTGATGATACCAATTGAGGTGGTTTTTGTGATTAATGATCTTTAACTAACGTTTTAATTGCTCTATTGACCATTTGCTCATTTTCATTTTTTATAGGTTCCTTAAAAACTGTTGACTCATCACTTAAATGTTTTTCAACTTTAATTAGTTTACTTAAAGATTTTGTAATTGGTAAATATGATTCATGTTATGAGATTTCACTAGATTTTAAATCTTCTAATTTCTTCTTAATTGCTTGTCTTTTCTTTATTAGTTTACTTTTAATATCTTGTTCGATCATGTTCATATAACTTTTAAACAGGTCTGTTTAACTAAAAACCAGTTTTGAACAGGTCTGTTTAAATAAAAAAACAGTTTTATACAGGTCTGTTTAACTGAAAACAGTATTGAATACGTCTGTTTAAATAAAAAACAGTTTTATACAGGTCTGTTTAACTGAGATCGGTTTTTAAACAGCTTTTCAAACAGGTTTGCTTAAATCAAAAACAGTTTAGAAATAGGTCCGTACAATGGTATTAACACATAAAGAATGTTTATAAATCAACATGCACTATAGATTTATATAATAATTAAACCCTTTTCTATATCGTCCATTTTTAATGTCACTATCCTTATCAATTAAAATGAAATCATACTTTTTAATCCAACACTTTGAACACATTTCCTTAAACTGGTTCAATGTTACGTCAGTATTTACATGGTCTTGATACACATGTTTCAAATTCATGTCATCCTGCTTAAATAAAATAATCATATTAGCATTATCTCGAATTAAATGCTTGGGAATTTTGGTATATGTTTGACATAAGTAATATGAATCAATAGTTTTATGTCGCCCCATACTGAAGTAATCACGAATTGCATTCTGTTTACCACATGCTACATCATCAAATAAATATAGAGTTTTCCTTTGCATCTGTAGGATCAATAATATTTACCTTTTCGGAAAATTCATAATATCCTACTCCTTTTATTGGTGATAATAAATTTCGTAAATATTCATATTTCGGTTGATATAAAGATTTAGAGTATATATAGATATTTTTAAATCGAAGCCCATTGGGGTCCTCGAGTAAACTAATCATTACATTTGTTTTTCCACAATTTGAAGGACCTGCAATTATACATCTAATACTTGATGGAAGCAATGAACTATGATGATGATGAACAATTTTATTATTATAATTGCTATAATTTTCATCTATGTTATTAACGTAAATCGTTTGTTGTTGTTTCACCAACTTCATTTTTATGACTACTATATTACATGAAACTATAAGTAATAAACATTTAACATTTAGTGCTTATACCTACAACACATATACCTACAACACATATAATGAAACGATATAATACAGATCAGGTTAGTTCAAGACAATATATCAAGAAGGTAGGATCAGGAATTTTAAATAAAGTAATTAATAAATTACCCTTTGAGTTACATATTCCTGGCTACAAATTTTGTGGACCTGGAACGAATTTAGAAAAACGGTTAAATAGAGGTGATGTAGGTATAAATAAATTGGATGAAGCTTGTAAAACACATGATATTTCCTATTCACAATTTAAAGATTTAGAAAACAGACACAAAGCTGATCAAATATTAGCTACCGAAGCAATAAAACGAATTAACGCATCTGACTCAAGTATCACTGAGAAAGCTGCAGCTTTAAGTGTTGCAGGAGCTACGAAGGCTAAAGTTAAATTGGGAATGGGTTTACGTAAGCAAAAACGTAAAAAGAAGACTAGAGGTATCAGAGGACGTGGAATATCGTTTCATACAGCTGTAAAAAAGGCTCGAGCTGAACTAAAACGATTTAAACCAACTGACTTAGTATCAGCATCAAAAATTGCATTGAATGCAGTTAAGGGAATTAATAAAAGAAAACCGAATAGGATTATTCCTATTCCAAAAAGTGGTGGTCTTTTACCACTAATTCCACTTTTTGCTGGATTGAGTGCTTTGGGAGCGCTAGGTGGTGGTGCTGCTGGAATTGCAAAAGCTGTTAATGATGCGAAAGCAGCTGCTGCAGATCTCAAGGAAAAACAGCGTCACAATCAAGCAATGGAAGATATAGCTGTTGGAAAAGGATTGTTTCTGAAGCCATATAAAACAGGCGTGGATTGGATATGGATTGTATTTAAAACAGGATATGGATTGTATTTAAAACCTTATTCAAAAAAACTCATACAACTACCACAACGTGCTCTCACTAATATAGATTTAACTAGGTATGCAAAGAAAATAGCTTCGTTTCGAGGTGTTTTCATGCGTGACAATTTACCTGAATGTATAAGAGAACTCGAGTGTGGTATTGTTAATTTAGATACTAATAAGGGTCCAGGTACTCATTGGGTTGCATACAAAAAAATATTTAATAATGTGCAATATTATGATAGTTATGGTAATTTAAAACCACCTATAGAAATTGTAAATTATTTTAATAGTAGTGGACAAGTTAAAATTTGTTATAGTCATGATAGAATTCAAAAATTTAATACTATTGTGTGTGGACATTTATGTTTAGAATTTCTATACAAAAATATTTAAGAATTGTATCATTTTTCACTAGTGGTTTGATTGTTGCAAAATGCAGACGTTCACTCTTACCGGTTCAACATCACTGCTTAGAGCATATTATCATCCACCTATTGATTTAACGTTAGATGAAAAAAGTTATAGCTTAGGTTTAATAAGTTTTGAAACTTACAATGCTATTCCAAACATTGATGAAAATAATAATAAATTTTATATTGGTGATAAAGTTATTACAATACCAACCGGTTCATATGAATTAAATGATATTAACAATTTTATTAATAATGAAATTGAGAAATTAAATAAAGATGATGACAAATTTAATGGTCTCTGTCATATATTACCTAATAATAACACTCTAAAATGTCATATAAAATGTACCAAATCTATTAATTTTACAAAACCGAATTCAATGAACAGTTTGTTGGGTTTTAAAAACAAAATTTTGAAGGAAAATATATCACACATATCTGATTTACCTGTAAATATTCTAAAAGTAAATAGCATTCGTATAAAATGTAACAAAACCACAGGAGCATACAATAATAATCAATTAGTTCATACACTACATGAATTTTTTCCATCAGTACCTCCTGGATTTAAAATTATTGAAGTCCCTAAAAATGTACTGTATATGCCCTTAAATACAAAAATAATCTCAGAACTTGTGCTTAAAATAGTAGATCAAGCTGCGAACAACATCAATTTTCGTGAGGAAGTCATAACGATAAGACTACATCTTAAGGGTCTCTGAAAAATATGGTTGTACGATACAATAAGAAATATTTAAATAAAACTGATTCAATTCAATCACTCATTAATAGTACAGCTATAATACGGTTAACACCTGAAAATCGTCAATTTCTTCAACAGATTGGTTTAAAACTTAAAGATGTCCATATCAAACGTTGGAGAAAAGGCACTTTTTGATAATTCCATTATAAATGCTGAAAAACATTCACACCTTCCATACGCATCAACTTCATTTAATAATAATGATGAAATTAGAATTCCTATTCAACAACAGGATATTTACACTTTACCAACTGAAAGTTATATTTACATAGAGGGTCGTTTGACAACAGAAGATAACCAGACATCAGGACTGTTAAATTTATTAACAACGGATTTACACATTTATTTGAGGAGATTCGCTATGAGATTGGTGGAAAAGTTATTGATCGTATCAGAAATCCTGGTATTACAACAACAATGAAGGGATATGTTTCATTTAATGAGACTGATAAAAATAAATTAATTAATGCAGGTTGGACGATTGATACTTATAATTTAGAAGATTCATTAGGTTATTTCAATGTGTGCATTCCTTTAAAAATGTTGATGGGTTTTGCAGAGGATTTTAAAAAAAAATTATTGAATCTTCGTCAGGAACTTGTTTTGATTAGAAGCAATTCAGATATTAATGCAATATATAATACTGCTGTTGATGAAAAATTTAAAGTTAATATTAATAAAATAGTTTGGCGGGTACCACACATCTCTGTAGCAGATGTGGAACGATTAACATTATTAAATTATATTGAGAGAGGTACAGATTTAGAAATTGGTTTTCGTAGTTGGGAATTACATGAATATCCTTTACTGCAACAGACAAAACAGCACACTTGGACTGTTAAATCTGCAACTCAAATGGAAAAACCTCGATAAGTAATTATAGGTTTACAATCTGACCGTAAAAATAAAAGCAATGGTAACGTTAGTATATTTGATCATTGTTACCTAAAAAATTTAAAATTATTTTTAAATTCTGAAATGTATCCTTATGATAACTTAAATTTAGATTTTTCAAGATGGCAGTTTGCATCTTTGTATGCAATGTATGCACAATTCCAAAGTTCATATTATGAAAAAGAGAATGAACCACTATTTAATCCTAAAACATTTAGAAACACTGCTCCATTAGTAATTATCGATTGTTCGAGGCAAAATGAAATTCTAAATTCAGGAACTGTTGACATACGTATAGAATTTGAAACGAATGATAACATACCGGTAAAAACATCAGCCTATTGTTTAATACTACATGATAGAATTATAAAGTATAATCCTTTGACTGCTGCAATTAGATCACTGTGAACTATCAATGTGTATAGACGTAAAAATGTATAAAAATTCAGTTATTGTTGATATTCAATAATTTCAATATAAAAATGGAGAATTTTTATGTAAAGAACTAGCTTTAATGACACTGGGGGATCAATACTGTAAATTTCATACACTATTTAATTTCCCTATTGAATTGGAATGTCTAAATGATAATGTTAAATCACAAATCAATTGGTTATCACATAATATTCATGGTTTACAATGGTTTACAGAAGATTCAATGAATTATTCAAATTTAACTTCAGTGTTATTAAATTCATTAGATTATTGTACAGATGTAATTGTTAAAGGTTTGCAAAAGAAACGTTGGTTGGAAAAACAATTACCTGAAATAGAAGTAATTGATATTGAATCTCAAGGATGTACAAAATTGTCTTCTCTTGTGCAGAAATTATCATCAAAGCAATATCATTGTTTTAAACATAATCAAAATAATTTACAGTGTGCAAAACAAAATGTTCATGCAATAAACAACTGGATTTTAAATAATTCATCTTCTTTTGAGTTGTTTAATAATTCAAATGGAATGGCGTAATTTATGATGTACAATGAAAAATAAAAATATGAGAATATTTTTTATATTTAAACTTTCCTATATAAATGGATATTTGCTACATCATCAGTTCAGTTAATATTCTGCATTTAAAGAATATATTTCTAAATACAAGAAAATCATCATGTGGATGTGTTATAGTAATGAAACTCGAGAGAAAGTGGTAGATATTTAAGGCATGGTAGAAGACTTACAACAAACATTTTTAAATTTGGAATTCGATGTCTGTCAACAACAAAATGGTGTTGGATTAGAACAGGAAAAATTGAAAGAATGGGAAATGTTAGAGGAGAAATATTACAATGCAGCAAAAGAGTGTGAACTATTTTTAAATCATGAAAAATGTAAAGTGTTTTTGTGAAGCAGTGACTAAATTAGGGTTTGAAAATTATTTAAATGAAATTAAAATCATGCGCGTGTGTGTGAATACATGCAAACTTCACTAGAAGTATATTTTATTAAATTTATGTCAGGTGTAGGAGGTCGTTTAGTATAGCAGAGGGGTACATTTTTAATACATTTTCTACTATAAATATGAGTTTCATTCCTGGATGAATACACTAAGTTCTAAGTGTTCAAGTAAGAATAAATATTATTCAACAACAACAACAACAAAAATGGATCTATTGAATAAAATTGGTAAAGAAACCCAACTGATCATTCAACCAATTAGATCTCTAACGATTGGTGAAAAATATGAAATAGAAAGATTTAGAAAAGTAAAAACTCAATATGGAGTCGCAGTACAAGCTGTTTTAGTGAATCCCAGGATAATAGTATATTTACCCTCGAGGTTCAATTCCCTAGAGGATGAAGTGATAAACCAATTTAACAATAAAAACATTTTTATGACCGTTAACAAACACATTAATTCAACTGTTGATATAACATTTTGTGAATAAGTGTGTTTATTATTTTTATATTTATTAGTATTAGTAATTGAAATTATAATTTATAATTTTATATTTAATATTTTATACGTGTATATGTAAATATAAATAAATTTAAAAAATATGTATCTACTCAACAAGCGATGTACTTGATTTACCAGATTCCTTCCCACCATCCTCCTCCACTAAATTGTTGAGTTATATATAAAGCGATTGTGCATCAGAGATCTTCAGTAGTAAACAATTTTCTTAGCAAGTTTAAAGTTAAATTAAAAGAAAGTTAAATTAAAAGGTATGTATAAACTTTATCTTAAATTATTTTAATCATTCTCATCATGTTTACCTATTTTTGTTACAGTATTTCATACAAAAAAATGTCAAACATTTCAGAAATTAGTGACAATGCAATTAATCATTCACGAAGTTTAATACAAGATAGATATT
This sequence comes from Phosphuga atrata, assembly GCA_944588485.1. Taxonomy (NCBI): domain Eukaryota; kingdom Metazoa; phylum Arthropoda; class Insecta; order Coleoptera; family Silphidae; genus Phosphuga; species Phosphuga atrata. The sequence goes on along the minus strand of OX155899.1, from coordinate 17,442,368 downwards.
TTACATTTTCTAATTTAATTAACGCTGACCCTGTTCTTTGGGAAGAGCCTTACATTTCTCCTGATACCAATGATATTGCCAAATTAGTATTAGAAGGTGAACCTAGAGTTGAAGTTGCCATGAAAGGTAAAGCTTCTCAATCTGTTGGCAAAAGAGTACCTATTTTTATTACAACTAATCACGAATTATCTAGATATGCTAGTGGTGAACGTACTGCAATTGATGCACGATGCTATAAGTATTTTTGTGGAGAACCAGTTTGTGTTTGTGAGTTTGTGGAGAACCAGTGATTTACCATCATACTGCAATAATCAAGTAAGACATTATTGTCCTTGCTTGGGAGGAAGGGCAACTGAATCAAGCCGGGAAGAGAGCCCTCTCTGTGACATCACAAATACCATCCTCTCGTGTGAATCGACTACGAGGCGGCGGCCTTCCTAAGAAACTGAGTGTGAAGAAAGCACATCCCGTCACATCGTTAAGAGGTGGCACGTAGTCAGGTTCATAGCATATATCTTGAAGAAATATCACCAAAATTTAAGAAGACGTACTTTAGCAAATATTAAAGATAATATTAACGATTTAGATAATTTACGTTTTTGTGAAATTTCCGGTAGTCACCTTCAGTACTATCAAGCTAATTTATAATTATACTGTTATGAAATTTAGTAAAACTCGTTTGTGTTACTATGAAAATAATGTTTGTGAAATACAAAGTAGTACTACCATAAGTATTAGAAAATGTGTGCTCTGAGGGCTCCGAGGTGTGTCTAGGCGTGGAAAATTTAAGGTAAAATTAAAAAAATACAAGAATGAATGAATATTTGATATATAGCTCTATGTAGAGGAATATAGAAAGACTGGAATATTTGAAGATTTATATATAATTCAAAATATAATATTAACAATACAGAGATTAGGAAATATAGATGTATTGAATACAGGATTGAAAACATATATATAATAGTACTTTGTCTAAAAAGATACAAAATAAATTAAGAAGACAAATAGATGGTAAACATTTTAAAAACATATTGAAAGCTATAGACAGTGAAAAAGATGCATTAATATATAAGAGTTTATTATTAAAAGAATTATCTAGTTATGACAATGTATTGAAATAAATAGAAAACATAAAAAATAAAGTAGATGAACGAAGTATAAATTATATGGATAACACGGGCCGACATGATTTTTGGTGTTTTGAATTTGATAAGTGTTGTCCTTACCTAATACGGGTACGTTGATTCTGAATGTGAATTTGGTTTGAGCCCATCACGTCAAGATTTTTCACAAAATTAGAAAATCCTTGTGAGATATTTTGTAATATAGCAAAGAAGTACCTTATTGATATTTCCTAAATTGCATTAAAATTATTTCTTTAAAATACTTGATACATAGATAGAAAATATTTTAGTATAATATTATGTTTATTTCATTTCAATGACAACACTGTTCCATTTTCGCATCTGTCAAGGTCAACTGCATTAGCAGTTGTTTACGAAATTGTTAGTTAGTGTCAGTTGTTTGTATTATCGAGTTGTGTTTTATTTTCTGAGTGTTTAGTGCGTCATAATGTCATCAAGAAAGTGCAAAAACAGTCCTGATATATTTTGTTACGTGTGTGGTGATTTAACGATAGCAAAGCATCAACGAAACATAACAGAAATTATCAAGAAAGCTTATCACGCTTACTTCGGTGTAAAGCTTGGTGATCAGGACAAAACTTGGGCTCCACACAGTGTGCTTTCAGTGTGTCGAGCTACTGAGAAAATGGACAAAAGGTACACGTAGCTCTTTACCCTTTGGCATTCCTATGGTATGGAGGGAACAAAAAAACCATGGAAGCGACTGTTACTTTTGCTCCTTCGATGTCAAGGGTTTCAATTCGAAAAATAAACATACAATTCAGTATCCTGATTTACCGTCTGCTAAACGACCTGTACCTCATGGACCAGGAATTCCCATTCCTCCACCTTTTCTTCACACCATCCAACAGCAATCATCAGATAAAAGTTCAAACGAAAAAACTGATGAAGACGAATTCAATCCTGGTATAGACCAACCTCAACAGTTTATCCAAGCTGAACTAAATGACTTGAACAGCATCGAAGGATGCTGCACAAATCTTAGGATCACGACTGAAAGACAAAAATCTGTTGGCTCCAGGAACCACATTTTCGTGGTATAGGCATCGTGAAAAAGAGTTCGCGGAATATTTCTCTCAAGAAGGTTCACTGGTGTATTGTAATAATATTCCTGAAGTAGTCATGAAACTGGGAGCTGCCAATTACGATTCCAAATCATGGAGGTTATTTATTGATTCTTCTAAGAGAAGTCTGAAGGGTGTCTTGTTGCACAATGGTAATACTTATGCCTCGGTGCCTGTTACTCACTCCGTGCATCTTAAAGAAACGTATGAGAATCTTGAGCTGTTGCTAAATACAATAAAGTATAGCGAATATCGTTGGCAACTCTGTGGAGACCTCAAAATAATATTCATGCTTTTGGGTCAGCAGTCTGGATTCACAAAGTATCCATGTTTTTTGTGCGAGTGGGACAGTCGAGCACGAAATTTACATTACGTTAAGAAAGAATGGCCACTCAGAGAAAGACTTGTACTGGGACAAAAAAATGTGCTGCGTGATGCATTAGTTGACCCAAAATTAGTTCTTTTGCCTCCCCTTCACATACAGTTAGGATTGATGAAGCAGTTTGTCAAAGCTTTAAATACACAAGCTGACTGCTTTAAATACCTGTGCGACAAATTTCCTACACTTTCTGAAGCTAAACTTAAAGAAGGAATTTTTGTAGGCCCTCAAATTCGAACCTTAAAATCGCATAGATTGTTCCAGAATACAATGACCCAGGATGAATCTGAAGCATGGAGTTCTTTCGTAGAAGTCATAGACGGTTTCCCTGGAAACAACAAGTCTCTAAACTACAAAAAAAATTGTAGCCAACATGGTCGAAAATTATAAAAAACTGGGATGCAATATGAGCGTCAAACTTCATTTTTTGGATTCCCACGTTGACTCTTTTGCCGAAAATCTTGGAGCTGTCAGCGAGGAACAGAGAGAGAGGTTTCATCAAGACATAAAGGAGATGGAGAGACGTTACCAAGGAAGATGGGATTGTAGAATGATGGCTGATTACTGCTGGACCTTGAAGAGGGACTCGCTCACAAAAATCCACAAAAAGAAAACTACAAAACGCAGTTTTGAGGGAAAAAGAGAACGATTTTATTAAAAAAACTCAACGATTGTCTAACGTAGATTATACTGCATTATTTTTTTAATGAATAACTCAATTTTGCAGTGTAATTTTCTATTAAATATAGTTTCAATAAATATTTTCTCAATATTTTTGGCAGTTTCTATGAAAAATTTCAAACACACTTTTCCTGAAAACCCGACGTGCTGGAAAAAAAAATTAGCACAGATTCGTGATCAGCACACCCCATTTGCTATAGGACCTATTAAACTTGAAACACTTTTTCATGAAAACAAAAATGTAGGCGTGTGTAATCAATCAACCAGTACATATAAGACAAAGTACACATGAACATTTAGGTTATATACAATTAGAACGGGATTTAGAATATGAATGGTTATTAGATAATAGAGATATTATAGAAAATTTATATAAGTTTGCATAAAGTTTTAAAACAACAAAATAATAGAAAATCGAAATATGAGGTGAAATCATTTATAACCATATTATAATTCTTATTTATCGAAAACATGATGAGACCTATGTATTAAGTTGTTTTAACCTTTTGCGAGTGAAAATCATGGGTTAGAATCCGGGACAACCATCAACATCGACTAAAATCAAATTAAGATTAACTGGCAATTTATTAAAAAATAATGTTGAAGGAGATTTTGTTTGTGCGTATAGGCAATTTCTTTCGCATGTAATTTTGTTAGTGCGCATGTATGGGTTTTCGATAGAGAAAAATGGTGTCGAGTCAGTTCGCATCGGTTCAAATTGAATTTGAGAAAATTCCGGAAAATTTTACGAGATCGGGCAATTCGAGCGGTGATTTGTGGTTTTGGGGATTCGGGGTGAACATTTTGATGGTTTTCGCGACAAGATCGGCCGGAATTGAAGAGCTTCGGTGAAACACTCGGCGATGCGAATGTCAAATTTTTCAACTCGATTTTCGGACAACAGCGCCATCTCAAGGTTAGTGGGAATTTATGCTACTAACATCAAATTCAAATTTTTAACTTTTTTTTAAATATTTTTCTAAATATTATTTAAATGTGCTTTATGGTGCAGGTGTGGTGGTGGGAATAATAATAATGTTGTAGGTGAAAGTCACCCTGACTTACGTGATGACGATCTCGCATTGGGGTACATGAATAAAATTATGGAGAAGAAACTTATGCCTGGTTTACACGGGTATAGTAATGGGCAGAGTAGAGTAGGGAGTAGAGTAACTCTGCTCGTAGAAACCCCCAAAAACTGCTCAAGTAGACTAGAGTACAGAGTATCTAGTAGAGTAGAGTACTATACTGCGTGCAGTAAAGTGAACCCTACTCTACTTACCCCCACCACAACTTCCACTCTACTAGCCTCTTCACTCTATCCGTGTAAACATCTTCTCCCCATACAACAGCAAGTACCAGTAGAGTTTAAGTTGCAGTTTACACGTTGGTGCGCCATATTTTCTTTTAAAAATGGATAAGTTTATTGAGGATGAAACAATTATACTTGTTGATTTATTCGAACAAGAGTTTATGTGGAATTTAGGCAGTATGAACTATAGACAATAGAAACAAGGATATGAGGAAAGTCGCGGAAAAAGAAGGTCTCAATGGGCCGTATTCACAGTCGATACTTAAGTCCGTACTTAAGAACGTCTTGTGTAAGATCTTCTTAAACCACTAAGGCGGTCTTGAGATGTTATGTATTCTCAGAGAACACTTAAGATCATCTTGCGTAAGAAATTGGTCCTGAGCATTTGCTTATTTCATTTAAGATCATCTTACGTAAGCAAATGCTTAAGACGAACTTAAACGAGAGTTCGGACCTTTCCGGAATTATTCCTTTAAAACAGCCAATCAACGAACACATGCTTGCGCAGTTTCCAGCATCTGTTCTGTTTACAACGGACATTTTGAAAAAGTTTTGAAATTGTGTAACACGTTTTTATAGTTAACCTAAAAAAGATGGCAACACAACACAAAAATTATAGTAGTTTGGTGAAAAAAGTTTTTATAAACATTTTGAAAAACTATACTGGCACTATAGAGCAGGGCTTCTTAAACAGTGGGTCGCGACCCCCAGGGGGGTCGCGAGACTACTGAAAGGGGGTCGCAAAGATCTGATACTTTTCAATCATTATAAATAAAATTTTAAAATTAGTATACACACTACGTACAAATATAAATACAAATAAAAATCATACAAAATACTATTGTAGTTTTATTATAACTATTTTTTGAAAAAAGTGGCAATGCAAAACTGTTATGTAGGGCCTATAAATGAAAATATGGAAGTAGCATTTAAAATAATAAATACAACGCGCTCCTCGATTTTCAACTGAACGTTCGACATTGATGTCTGGCCGCCGGCGTCAGTGTTTGCAAGATAAGTTAGTGATTATAAGTACCCAGACGCCGCGTCGCCTTACAGCTTACACATACAATACGGAAGCATAATCAAGCTAGGCTAGGCGAATCGGCATATTATTTTTATAAAAGAATAATAAAAAAAATTAAATGAAAGCGTCTGCGTTAATATGTTTAAATAAACTTGAGGCCTTTGTTAAAAAAATTCTTATATGGAAGAACAGAGTGGAAAGTGGATCGCTCGAAATGTTTCCATTTACTGACGAGTATATAATTAGTAACAATATTTCAAAAAAAGATACTCCTAAAACAAAAATTATAGTTAATCATTTGAAGGATATGGAAGTTTACATGCATAGGTATTTTCCCAATGATATCGATACACAACAATGGATTTGCAATCCATTTTCAATTGAAATGGAAGAAATTAATTTTTTAAACTTAAAAGCACTAGAAGAATTTGCCGAATTAACAAGTGATACTACCTTGCGACTCAGATTTTCTCAAGTGCCTGTGCATGAATTTTGGATAGAAATCAAATCAGAATATCCCCTACTATCGGAAATGGCAATGAACAAATTACTGCCATTTTGTACAACATATTTATGTGAATCAGCCTTTTCCACATTAACTTACATAAAATCAAAATACCGTTCAACTTTAATAAACGTTGAAAATTTATTACGATCTGCACTAACTCAAATTGAGCCTAGATTTAATTATCTGTGTAAAAATAAACAATCACATCCGTCACATTAATATTGTTTGATGTTAATAATATGTTTTTATTAAAAAAATTGTTACAAAAGTTTATTTTTTCTATTGAATAAATATTTATATAGTTTTATGTCATTCTATTTATTGTGTTTTATTACGACCGATATCCCGTCAACGTTTCCAATTATATATATATGTGAAATGAATGGGTACGTATTCTTTAATCCTTATTTTATTTACATTGTAAAATAGTGCGATATTACATCTACATCTACGGTTAATATATATTTCATTATATGGAGGAGGGGGTCGTTTAAAATTTCCTAAGCTTGAAGGGGGTCGCTATATAAAAAAGTTTAGGAAGCCCTGCTATAGAGAACAAGAAGAGTTCTGCGGAAAGTCTTCGAGATAAGGAAGAGGCGTGGATGAAACTTGTGGAAGAATATAACTCTTCATCCATTGTTACAGAGCAGGTAAGAAAATATCTCTGTTTATATATTTATTTTTAAATTGAATCAATAGGCAAAAAGCTCTAATGATTTTACCCGAATAACATTAAGAAACAATTCGTAAAAAAACATTGCTTTTGTTCTGAAATCCGATTAAAGTTTTTCAATGTTTTAGAGATCGGTCAAGCAGTTGAAAAAACTTTGGGCCAATCTAAAACAAGGTCAGAGAGATGCTTTAACAAAAGAGAAGCAAAGCATTTTTTTGACGGGTGGTGGTTCACCATCTGCGTCTGCTTCGCTGGATCCAGGCATTAGTATGATTGTGCCACATTTAATGGCAACAGCACCCACAATGTTTACATCAAGTATGAAGTATGAAGAGACTCTTAAATGTAAGAACATTTGTTTAAAGGGGGAAAGTCATGTAAACATACATATTTTTAAAGATTTTGTAGTAAAGAAATGGAATACTTGATTTAATTAATATAAAGCTTAGCTCAAAATATAGGATATAAGTATCCTGAAAATTTTTCGCTTTATATCCATTCAATCAAGTATTCCATTTATTTGCAAAAAAAGTGCATTTGCATGACTCTCCTCTCTAACGTATTTCATCAAATCATTAATTAAATATTGATATTTCAGGGCGAGAAAATCAAGTAATTATTGAAGATGAAACTATGGAAATTTTTCAAAGTTTTAATCAAGAACATATTGATAATCCAATCGAGGAGCAAGAAGCTACACTTATCAATGAAGAGGTGTATGATGCAGATGAAGTTGGCCAACCCAACACACGTAACCCGAAGAGGCCATCTACTTCCACACCATTTTCAACTCCCACAGGTAAAAATGATTGTCATTTTGTAGTAAACTTGCAGTTATGCAATTCAATTGCATTCAGATTTTGATTCAGCTCTTAATTACAGCACGAAAAAAGAGGGCGAGCAGCACACATGATTTGGACTTGGAGGAAAAGCAATTAAAAGCTCGTCGAGTGCAACTAATCATGCAACGAGAATTCGAGTTATTTGAATTAGCAAAAGCTAAAGTCAATATGAGTTGCGAGCTGCAAAAGCAACAGCCGAGTTGGCAGAGTTGCTATTGTTGAAGGAAAAAAATAAATAAAATATATATATATATATATATATATATATATATATATATATATATATATATATATATATATATATATATATATATATATATATATATATATATATATATATATATATATATATATATATATATATATATATATATATATATATATATATATATATATATATATATATATATATATATATATATATATATATATAATATGTACATCAAAAAAGTATTTTTTTTTTTAATTTCTGAACCTCAATATGTGAACAAGTATGTGGAAGATATTTCACTACAAGTGTAAATATATTGGCCCAGTTTACAGCCATGCTCAGTGAAACATTCTTTCGATGATGGCATCTCTAGCAACATGTCCTTCCACAGGCTGCCTGTCAGGTGGATTTGCAGGAATTTCTTCAACTGCATCAGGCTCATCTTCCTCTGGCAAAACATCATTGAACCGTAAAGCCAGGTTGTGCAGCACGGCACAAGCCACGACAATTGAAGTAGAGCAGACGAGCTTTGTCGTTAGCCCTCTTGATAAGCAAGGAAACCGACGTTTCCATACGCCATATGTTCTTTCGACGATTTGCCTCGTTCTTATATGTATAATGTTGTATCTGGAAGAGAAAGGTTAGGAATAGGTATAAACATTTTATGCTGCCAATAGAACTACATATTTTTTCATAATTTCCAAAAATTTCAAACCCTACACCTAGAAAATTATAATTGTCATTTATTTATTTATCTTAAATCCTATTCTGTCATTCTTGTAATTATTCGAATTCTCTCCAACAAAACAACCAGTTTTGTTAAGGTTTGTTTTTGTTTTTTCTAAGTATTATGTAAGAGTTTGAAACTCGCCTTTGCCGCTCAGGAGTTCCAGGATTTTGTATTGGTGTCATCAGGAAAGGCAAGCATGGGTATCCAGCATCACCAACAAGTATCCCGTTGAGTTCGCCTTGGAAATACCTGGTATAAATTCGTGAATTTTGGAATATTCGGCTGTCATGAGCACTGCATTTTAGATCCAACGACAGTCTGTGTAAAATATAATCAATTGCTTATTTTATTTTGTGAATATGTAGGCATATCAGCGTTAACAAATTAAATAACAAATGCTTGCCTGTACATTCAAAGAGAAATATCCCTTCCTGTTTCGGAATACCTCATCTATATTTTGGAACCTCGTATGTACCAATCGAATGTGAGTACAATCGATAGCACCATCGACATTAGGGATTCCAACTGCTCCATTCCCATAGGCCATCCTTAGAAATCGTGTACGTTGTTTTCTATCACGAAAACGTCTTCAATATCAATGTTTATAATGTCGATATCATTTGGAAAATCCATTATGGATTAAAATTCACCAAAACGACACAAACCTGCAACCACAATAGTGAATTTTTTGCAAAATAAATTTATTTACAATTTTATCCTACAATTTACAATTTTTCTTGTAAATAAATAAAATAATCTTATAATAATAAAATAATTAACACAATCGTAAAAAACTGAAACCGCACTAATCAATTTATATCAAGAATTTATTTTGAAACACGTTACTTTTTTTTCTTAAGATCTTCTTAAGTCGAGTAAAACGTCCACTTAAAAAAATAGTCTGTTTTGCTCAAATAGTTAGGTTATGTTGACATTTAAGAAATCTCAAGAAACGACTGTGAATCTAACGTGTTAAGATCGCCTTAACATCGTCTTAAATCGTGCTTAAGAATCTTCTGTGAATCAATCCCCTTCGTTAAGGTAGAGCTTAAGTTCTTTCTTAAACTTTGTCTTAAGAATCGTCTGTGAATCGAAATACCAACTTAAGTTCGTCATAAGTCGGACTTAACATTTAAGACTCGACTGTGAATACGGGCCTAAGAAGGAAGAAAGAAGAGACCCCAAAAAAATGTGAAAGGCTTCTTGTAGCTGTTCCCAGTAGCTAGAAATTTCAATGTAACTTATAGTTTGACCTCAGCTTTTATAGCATCTCTCATCAGTAGGGAAAGATGATGCGTTCTAATCCCTCCTACCCCATAAGGATTTCCATGTAAACCTCCACCTTATGGGAAATTACATGTAATCCCTCCGCCTTATGGGAATTAGATGTAAAATTTAGCCTACCCTCTGTATGGGGAATCCTACAGAAAATAGTTCTGAACGTAGCCGAGCGTGTATCTGTAGATGGCGCTAGATAGACTAGATAGATAGACTACTAAGCGGGAAAATTCAAAATGAATTGCGGGGTGACGAGTGTAGAAATACTGTCATCATCTTCTTGGAATTAATCTGTGTGTTTATCCTAGAGTTTGACCTAGTTTTTGGTCATTGAACCCATGCAAAGAATCGTGGAAAAGTTAAAACTGGAGAGTCAGCATTTGCCTGTTTCAACTTATCTGTAAACGTGACTCTCAGTTTCTTGTAATTGTTTTATGTTAATTCTAGAAACGTGACCGTAGAAATAAACACTGGCAGTTTCTTAGAATTAGTGTGTTTATCCTATTAAGAGTTTGACCTAGTTTTTGGTTATTGAACCCATGCAAAGAATCGTGGGATAGTTAAGACCGTCGAGTCAGCATTTTCCTCTTCCAACTTGTCTGGTTGATTATGAGAAATTTGGATGAGTCATTGATTACGTGACACATGCGGAGTATTTTGATTGGTTTATTGAATATTCGTTTGGGTATAAATAGGACGAAAACATTTTATTTCACACTCCTCGTGATGAATCATTGAACACGTGCAAGGACACTGAACTGTCGACTCAACATTTATTTGTTTTAACTTATCTAGAGCATATGACATATACACCACATTTTGATTGGCTTATTGAATATTCGTTGGGTATAAATAGGACGCAAACATTTTATATCACACTCCTCATGATGAGTCATTGAACACGTGCAAGGTCACTGAACTGTCGACTCAGCATTTTCTTGTTTCAACTTGTCTAGATCACATGCCATATACAACGCATTTTGATTGGCTTATCGGCTATTCGTTAAAAGATTGTGACGTCACATCAACGTTGGAAAACCTACTACAAACATCTTCTCAGCACTTTGAAAGCATAGAATGTATGTATGAGATTTTGGCGTACAACAAATGGAAATTATTTAAAGATATAGAATCAACCCGACAGTGTAATGGTTAAGATCACCAACGATACAGTAGAACGGTTAGTACAAAGAAAAGCACGATTGGAGCAACACATTATAAAAATACAGCGATTAAAATTAGAAATTATAAGATATCAAGATGCTAAAAAGTGTTACCAACTTTTTTCTAAACTGTGTATCAATGAATAAGTGTGGTGTTTGCTGTAGTCAGTATAAATTACATTTAATGACACATATAAGACCCAGGGAACTACAGTCGATGTGGGATACGCTTCCAAAGCATTTTCAAGAAGATGAAGATATAGCCGCCTGTCTCCCATGTTACAAACATTACAATCTACCAACTGATGTGGATCATATTGATGGACCCCCTCCACCTCGATATAAATGTTATAAATGTATTGATGAAAAAAAAAATTGTACTCTGCAATGATTTTTTACTAATTATAATAAAAAAATAATTTAACAATGTATATCGTTTTTCTTATACATTTTATTCCGTTTCAGGATAGAGGCGATATAAAACCAAGTTATTAGTAAGAATAAAAATAAATATTTATTAACATTTATAAGCAGACCATATAATTACATTTACAATAAGTATATATTTTTTAAAGTACATTAGTCTCATCGATCCAACTATTCTGTGAATTATCGTAACCTAACCATTTCACATACACCTTCGATCCTTTACGACGCAACACTTTTTGAACCAAGTAGACATCGTGATGTTTAGCCTTTTGCAGCTCATACTCGTAGAATGCCCCCTGGATTGGTCTACCCTGAATATCCTCCAATAAATATGTAACAGGGCTAGAAATTTTAACTTTTAGAATTTTAAACAGTTCCGCTGACCAATTAGGAGTATATCCTTTAGCAAATACAGTCTTCTGTTTGCTAATACGTACAAAATCACCCACTCGAAATCGACCTCTGTCGGTAATATTTATATTTGAATAAACTGTTTCGAGTAATTTCTTCTCATTATTTAAATGTATATCTTTGGGCTTCATACCAGTGGTAGAATAATTTGTTGCATTGTAATCTCTAGTTATCCTATCCAATATAGAGTACCAATCATATCTCCCATTTAGACTGAATGCTCGACATAATTTCTCTTTTAGAGTGCGAATAGCCCGTTCAGCCATACATGCTTTCATGATGGTATACGTTGAGTAATGATTAACATGTTTCTTTTTCATTAACACATTAAATTGTCGGTTATAAAACTCTTTATCTTGATCTGTTTGTAGATTGCGCGGGGTACGATTACTCTCTTGGAAAATTTTCTTGAATGCATCTGTTAAACTTACTGCAGATTTATCCTTTAAAGGAACAGTCCACCGAAATTTTGAGAAACAATCAATCACCACCAAAATAAATTTATAACCTCTATTTTCATGAGTATAAGGACCGAATTCAGCTAAATCTGCCTCATGTAATTCATTCACCACATCTTGTTTAACGTGTTTAACTTCGTAGAAAGAGGTTGACGTCGTCTCATAGTATTTAGTCTTTTGCAGCTCATATTCGTAGAACGCCTCTTAGATTAGTCTAATCATCCCCCATATACCCATTTAAAATATCTTCCAAGGAATATATCGAACTTTTATCAGCACGGCTAATCGACCCACTTGCACCAGGAATGACTGGAGGGTTAACACTTGGGATTTCTAAATGCTTCTTTAAAAACCCAATCTCATTGTTGATTAATTTTAGCTGAATCTCAGAATCTGCTTTAAACGTATTATAGTTATCTTGAGAATGATCAAATTGCTGTTTAATAACACCAAAAGAAGTATCAACAAAATCTTTAGTAGCGGCGCCTGACTTATCCTGAGGTTCACTTATGTTGCAAATTCTTTTATTCTCAACATTAAAATCACCGGTACGGGTAAAAAGAAATCCTGGTTCAAGAGGGCCCTGTGTTTGATCGCTTTTACGATTTGAACGACGTCCGAACTTATCGATGCTCATCATTGATGTGAGCTATGAATACAGAATTCATTCATTCATTATTGCTCTGCAGATGTATTACCTAGCCACGACAATTGCCCGGAAGGCGCAGAAAGCTGGTGTGAGTGGCGCAAAGCTGAAGCGACAAACACCCTGGCTGCTTTTAAACATCCACCACGTCTAATTGACGAACATGTCGAAAATCACATTCGCCCTGTGTACGAGGAATTATCCAAGGACGAACTGCTTACGAGGTGTTTGGGTGGACACATACAAAACGCGAACGAGTCATTTAATTCCACTGTGTGGCGCATGACACCGAAACATCTTCACTCACGCATGAAATTCGTCCAAATTGCTGCTTATATCGCTGGAGAGATGTTTAATGAAGGCTACAGTTCAGCATTGAAAACAATGCAGTTGCTGGATTTAAAAATCGGACAGCAATGCAACAATTTTGCCAACAGCGCCGACGCGGAACGCGACACCCGACAAAACAGATGCGCTTCATTTTCAACCAAAGAGGCCAAACAGCCAAACAGCCCGTAGACTGGAAAATTTGGGCGAAAACCAATTTTTCGAAGAATCAGAAGGGCTACTCTATGGACCAGGAATCGCTGACTAGCATATTAATGCGGTAAGTTCGAGAAAATTACGATTTTTTATATACGAAAACTTTGACGCGCGATTTCTCTGTATTTCATTTTTACGATTTTTCCTAATTGGCGGGAAAGATAGAGAAAAGAAAACGTCCTATCGTAACGAGACAAAGTGCATGATTGCAAATTTTCATTGTATTCGGGATTAAATTCTCTTCTAGTTGAACCTAAAAAAACCTTAAGAAAGTTAAGATTAACCTACTTTTTAAACAATCTATAGATTCTATTTTAGTAAGGAAAGATAGTTCGTTCTGGACCTGCCTCCGCCTCCCGACCAGTGCGCATGCGCGAACAGAGAATTTACAGATTCCTGTAAAAAAATCAAAAAATTACAGATTCCTGTAATTCAATTTTCCCTACTACATCACAGATGACGCTTTACATTTTCTACAAATTTCTACAATTAAATTACAAGTTTTCTTGTGCATTTGGTTGCCTAAGACTATTTAGTGGATTATAGGATTAAATACTGAACTACTAGGTTGAGTTCTGTATCCCCCTTTTATATAGATTAGTTAATACCACCACCAGTCACACTAAATTTTCCTTCCTGGAAAAAGCAATTCCGCATTCCTGAATAGTATTTATTGTCGCAATTAAAATGTAAAATAACATATAAAATTAATTATTCTCATTACAAGTGTATACACAAAACCTTGACATTTTAATTCATTGTTAGTCACACAAAAAGAATTGCTTTTGAAAATAAACAATTTCGTGATATAAGAACCTAAGTAACTAAAATTAGAGACTTGTTTGACCTTGACTTAATTAACATTTTTGATTGGCTTATTGAATGTTCGTTTTTGGGTATAAATATGGGAACTACACACAAATTGAATTAGTAATATCGACGTAATGTCTTTAACAACTCCAACGATAACCGCACCAGATTCGGGTATAAATTCAACTACATTCTTAGATGACTTACTACAAGAGTTCGATGAGGAGATTAAAAGTGAATATCGTCTCATAAATGAAGTTAGTTACTCTATCTCTAGGTCATTATCAGCTTCAACTGGATTCAGCGCAGTTCGAGGATTTTATCAGTGTGTTCGAATATTCATTTCGAAAAACAGTCTAACATTAATACCAATTGAATGGTCCACATTAAAAAATCAATGGCAGAAGGTTAATACATTCTTTACGACTAGACGACAGAGAGGTGTTAAGAGAAAGTGTTCCAACTGCAGTTGTTTACCAGAAGCTCAAAAGGAAGAAATACCAGATACCGAAATAGTTCCCGTTTACCATAATTGCACCATTACTCTTCATTCATTACCCAGGAGGAATAGAAACAGATATATTACGTTACAAAGCAGAGGAGTTCAGTTCGATTTGGATCGAGAGACGGCATGCAAGTTAGATGGGTTATTTAAATTAATCGATTACCGCTTGGAACGTTTGAAAACATTAAACTTTAATAATTATTACAACGAGTGTCTAAAACATTTTATAAATTTACCTAAAGATAGTGAAGTCATACCAACGTTGGAAAGCCTGCTACAATTTTCTTCGGCCAGCCATCACTTTGAATGTATAGAATGTATTTATGAAATATTAGCATATAATAAGTTGGAATTAATTAAAGACATAGAAACAATGCGACAGTGTTATGGTTAAGATCATCAACGACGATACAGCAGTACAAAGAAAAGCACGACTGGAGCGACACATTGAAAAAATACAACGATTGAAATGAATAATAAAAAGTTATCAAGATGCTAAAAAGTGTTATCAACTTTTTTTTAAACTTTTTATCAAGGAATAAGCATTGTGCTTGTTACTGTTGTAGCCAGTATAAATTACATTTAATGAACCATACAACACCTCGAGAACTATATTCGATGTGGAATTCACTACCACCACATTTTCAAGAAGATGAAGAAATAGCCACCTATCTCCCATGCTTCAAACATTACAATTTACCAACTGATGTGAATCATATTGATGGACCCCCACCACCTCGCTATAAATGTTATAAATGTATTGTTGAAAAGCAGAAAACATTTCGTTGTTAGTCGCACAAAATCATTATGTTGATCAACATTGCAAATTACATTTTGATGGTGGGGTTATTCGATAAGACATTCTTTTCCACGACGCCGGGTCAGATTGTAGAATGTTATATTTGTATGAATGTTGAAAAAAATGATACATGTCCGCTAAGATGGAGACGAATGATTCTACTGCTAGATACCATACCACCTACATGCACAACACAAGCAAATACCGATGATAGTGATGAAAATGGTGTGATAAACTACGAACGAATGTACGTGTTTCCAAATCGATCATTTTACAAAAGTGATCAATGGGAAAGTTTACAAACAAAATTACCCACTCCTTGGGAAAATATAATCGAGTTGAGATTAGATGAAAACTCTTAAGTCTTCAGTTGAATCCAATTATACGAGAGATAGCTCATCATCACAACCAACATCATTATCCGACGGAAATGATATAACAACAACTATAATACCACCAATACCGTTAGGAATTCCTAATTATTTTATATATTCCCTAATTTTCGTAGTTATAATGATGTTGTTATCAGTAATTGTAAATATGTTGATAGTTTAGAAAAATATGTATATTAATCAAAATGATGTTTACTAATTATAATAAAAATAATAATTTAACAATATGTATCGTTTTACTTATCCATTTTATTCAGTTTCAGGATTATAGGTGGAAATTAATAAAACTAAGTAATTAGTAGAATAAAAAAATATTA
The DNA here is from genome assembly GCA_944588485.1 of Phosphuga atrata. Lineage (NCBI taxonomy): Eukaryota > Metazoa > Arthropoda > Insecta > Coleoptera > Silphidae > Phosphuga > Phosphuga atrata. Next base: position 17,426,042 of record OX155899.1, on the reverse strand, counting down.
TATTAACAAGTTTATAAATAAAATTACATGTAGTATAATAGTCGTCACTATTTTCAAGGAGTGTATACATATTTTAAAGTACATTAGTTTTATCAATCCAACTATTTTGTGAATTATCGAGGCCGAGCCATTTTACATACACTTTCGATCCTTTACGACGTAACACTTTTTCAACCAAGTACACATCATAATGTTTAGCCTTTTGTAGTTCATATTCGTAGAATGCTCCTTGGATTGGTCTACCCTGAATATCCTCCAATAAATATGTAACAGGATTAGAAATTTTAACTTCTTGAATTTTAAACAGTTCTGTTGATCAATTAGGAGTATATCCTTTAGCAAACATCGCCTTCTGTTTGCTAATACGTACAAAATCACCTACTTTAAATTGTCCTTTATCGGCAATTTTTATATGTGAATAAACTGTCTTGAGTAATTGTTTCTCTTTATTTAAATTCACATCTTTAGGTTTCATACTAATTGTAGAGTGTTTTGTTGCATTGTAATTTCTAGTTATCTCATCCAATATAGAATACCAATTATATTTTCCATTTAGACTGAATGCTCGATATAACTTTTCTTTTAAAGTTCGAATAACCCGTTCAGCCATACATGCTTTCATGATGGTATACGTTGAGTAATGATTAACCTGTTTCTTCTTCATTAACGAATTAAATTGTTGGTTATAAATCTCTTTACCCTGATCTGTTTGTAGATTGCGTGGTATGCGATTATTCTCTTGGAAAATTTTCTTGAATGCATCTGTTAAACTTACTGCAGATTTATCCTTTAACGGAACAGTCCATAGAAATTTTGAGAAACAATCAATCACCACCAAAATAAATTTATAACCTCTATTTTCATGAGCATAAGGACCGAATTCAGCTAAATCTGCCTGCCAAAAATCATCTATACCTTTTAATATAACTCTACGTCTGGTAAAATTTTCTTGCAGGTTTATGCAATTCATTGACCACATCCTGTTTAACGGACTTCGTTGAAAGAGGGCGACGTCGTCCCATGAGGAATGTCTTTTAAATTAACGCGTTTCTTTGGGGGATTATGTGTAACTATTGTTGGTTTATCTAGATATTTCTTTAATAGACTAATCTCATTTTTGAATATTTTTAACTGATTCTCAATATTCGTTTTATAGTTATCATGAGAATTATCAAATTGCTGTTTAATGAGACTAATAGAAGTATCAACAAAATCTTTAGTAGCAGCGTCTGACTTATCCTGAGGTTCACTTATGCTACAAATTCTTTTATTCTCAACATTAAAATCACCGGTACGAGTAAAAAGAAATTCTGGTCCAGGAGGGCCTCGTGTTTGACCACTTTTACGATTTGAATGACGTCCGAACTTATCGAGGCTCATCATTGATGTGAGCTATGAATACACAATTCATTCTATTATATTTGCCTAACGTAATTCCTCTTCAATAGCCACATTTTCATTCTGATGAGATGTATTTTCAGCCTTCTTAGAAGCATGTAAAAGACATAGGCGGTCTATTAACTCTTCTAGACTATCCCAATATCGAATCGATATTGCACTCTTGCTATATTATTAGGAATCTGTAAAGATGAAACAAATAGCCCTCTTCCAGATGATGAGGAATCTAGTCCGGTTTCCTCAAAAAGTGGTTTAATTATGTTTCTATATTTATATGTCCTAGATCCTTGAGTCGGCGAATTTGGGTTACAATTTCTCCGCAGCGCATTGGTTCTCTCCAAAATATTTTCAAAATTGCGCTTGTCGTCATCATTATAACCAAGAGGTATCTTCTTGAAAAGTAATTCATAGAGACCAGAAGTACCAATGTATCTGATTCCTTCTATTTTTAAATCTTTTCCGATAATCTCTACATCCGATTTTCCAATAACCCATTTTGCAGTATCTGGATTGAAATGAATACCCATTCGCATATCAAATTCATCATCTACATCTCTTATTAACATTTCCACATATTGCTTCGGTAAAGGATCCATAGTTTGAAGATCTTCCATAAACGTTTCAAATACATCTTCATCGTCTCGAGGTATATTGTCATATGAAATTACTTGATTGCGTAAGAAATTAGTTGCTTTTCGTTTAGTCCCAACTTCACCATCACTTTCTTGTTTCTTTTTGGATAGGGATAAATTAGGAATCTTAGAAGGGGAACCCCCTTGTTTATAACTTCTAAAAATATTCGGCTGCCGTTGTTGTGATGTGTCTATTAAATACTTCAAAAGTTCGATTAGTGGTTTATAAGTTTTATCCAATAATTCATCTTCTTCGACTCTATTCAGTTTCATAGCTAGTAACTTTTTACGAATAGATCTTTGAACATCAACAAGCCTACGCTGAACATTTCTACTCATCATACCGTATTTTCTATAACAGCTTTTAAACAGCTTTAATCAGCTTTCAATCAGCTTTAAACAGCTTTCAAAATATTTACCCATTATATACTGATCTAAATATTTACGATATCTCCCGTTACCAATGCTACAATCTTTATCCACAGTTATAAACCCATAGGACTCTATCCAGCATTCTGGAAAAACCTAAACACATTTCCTTGAATTTATCGAAAGTCATGTCACTGCTTATGTGATCGTTGTAAACATGTTTGAGGTTTAAATCATCTTGTTTGAAGAGTATTATAAAATTTGCATTATCACGTATTAGATGTTTGGGGATACGAGTATATGTTTGACACAGATAGAAAGAATCTATATTATTGTGTCGCCCCATGCTAAAATATTCTCGTATCACATCCTGCTTATCGCAAGCTACATCATCGAATATGAAAATTGAATCGGGTTTTGCATCACTAGGTTTCATAATATCTACATTCTCTTTGAATGGGAAATATCCAACACCTTTGAGCGGTTTTAAAACTTTTTCAAGAAACTGATATTTCGACTGGTATAGTGATTTCGAATAAACATATACGTTTTTAAACTTCACACCGTTCTCATCAAACAGTAAACTCAACATTACGTTGGATTTACCACAATTTGATGGACCACAAATTAAACATCTCAACGTATTCGGGAGCAAAATCCCATGACTCTTTTATTAGTGACATACCTTCACCAACACATGAATCAAGATTCATGATTGGCAGAGATAGTTTCTGCTTAACGACCCGCATGATACTAAAATATACAGCGCTCAACAATTATATATAAACTCGATGAATCATGTAAACATTCATTGCAATATGTACGCTGGAAGAGGCATCATCAATTCACTCATCAAGAAGCTCCCGTTCGAGATACATATACCTGGAGGTTATCAGTATTGTGGTCCGGGTACTAAGTTGGAAAAGCGTTTAGCAAGAGGTGATCTCGGCATTAATCCTCTAGACAGCGAATGTAAAGAACACGATATTGCATATTCACAAAGTAACATTCAGTCGGATCGACATAGAGCTGATAAAGTTCTTCAAAAAGCTGTTTGGAAAAATGTAAAAGCAGAAGACGCAAAGTTCGGTGAAAAAGCAGCTGCATTATCTGTTGCTTCCATTATGAAAATTAAACGTAAACTCGGAATGGGTATTAATAATAAAACAAAAAAGAAAGTTGCACTAAATAGTGGAGTTGTATCAAAAGTGCGCAGAGCAATGAAAAAGTTCAAGAATCTAGATGGGAGAGAAGGTGGTAAAATTGCTCTAGCAGCTGCTAGACTTGCGGTTAAGGAGGCAGGAGGTCGAAGAAAAATTCGTACTCCACGTATAATCCCCATACCGAAACATGGTGGGATGCTACCGCTGATACCGCTATATGCAGGGCTAAGTGCGCTTGGTTCGCTAGCAGGTGGCGCTGCAGGAAATGCAAAGGCAGTGAACGCTTCCAAAGATGCTAGAAATAGATTAGCCGAATCAGAGCGACATAACAAGATAATGGAAGCATTAAGTGGACGTGGACTATATCTCAAACCATATCGAAAAGGTTTAGGGTTATATTTAAAGCAGTCCCCTTAAAGTAAGCTACCTCGACGTCCGCTCACCGACTTAGATATTCAAAACTACGCTGCACGATAACACATTAAGCATTTTCGTGGTGTGTTTATGCGTGACTCTCTTTTATCGAGAAAACCTTTATACAACGAATGTGCGGTGATAAATTTAGATTCTGCTAAAGGATCGGGCACGCATTGGGTTGCGTACAAAAAACGAGGGAATTTAGTTACATACTTTGATAGCTTTGGTGACTTGCAACCGCCTGCAGAGCTGTTAAAATATTTTCGAGGTAGCGAGATTGTGCATAATCATGATAGATATCAGAAATTTAATAGCTACAACTGTGGACATTTATGTCTGTTTTATTCTAACAGAATAAAACTCATAGCAACTATACAAATGCATCAGTCATGTCTCAGACCTTCACACTGCAAAGTACTACTAATGTGCTCTCTGTGAATTATCACTCATCGATAGAATTAGACCCCGACACATTATATTGCTTAGGACTTATTGGATTTCACACATACAATACTATTCCGAATATTGAATAAGATTGTAATAATTTATTGGAGTACGCAGACGGGAAGCAAATTAAAATAAAAGCTGGCTCGTACGAGATAACAGATATTGAACTCTTTCTGCAAAATCAGCTGATTAGCGGAACCTACGTCGAGAAGATCGAACGAGATAAGGTGTAAACCCAACAATAATACGCTAAAGTGTGAAATAAAGAGTAAATACGATATTGATTTCACTGCAAGTCGCTCAATAAGGAGATTGTTTGGCTTTTCTGCAAGAAAGTTAGCAGCTAATCAATTACACGAGTCAGATTTACCAGTTGAAATTATAAAAGTTAATAGTATTCGAGTTGAGTGTAACATTGTGCATGGTGTTTACTACAATAACACGCTATCACATACTATATTTGAATTTTCACCTAATGTTGATCCTGGCTTTGCAATAAATATTGAACCACGAAATATTATTTACTTACCAATAAACGCTCGAGCGATAGATAACATCACATTAACAATTCTCGATCAAGACGGCAGTCCTGTGAATTTTAGAGGTGAAAAAATACTATTCGTTTAGAGCTGAAGAGTATTAAGTGAGAGAGATGGGAATTAATTTTCACGGAAATCGTATAAAAGCAGCTGTTTCGATCAATTCTACCACGCGACATCTAGATTCCAAAGAGTTAACACCTATATTAAAAAGTAAACTATTATCTCTAGGATATAAGTTAAAGCGACAGTATGGATAAAATAAATATATTCTCCAAAGTTGACTATGAGGAGACTATTGCAAAGAGTGAATTTCACACATATCACCCTCTGGCTCAAAACTATCGAAACAATGATGAGATTCGTATAATGATACAACACCAAGTTATTTACACTTGCCCGAGTGAAAGTTATATTTATGTGAGCGGAACCATTAATTTTCCGAATTTTTCTCCTTCCACCAACAACTACGCACAACTTTCAGTTTGTGAGAAATGCATATGCGTTTTTGTTTGATGAAATTCGCTATGAATTGAATGGAGTTGAAGTAGATAAGAATCGAGATGTAGAAATTGCGAGCACGATGACAGGATTACTCTCCAACACCAAGCGAAATCAGCATATACTTGATCTTTGCGGCTGGGCTGAAAATGCTACAAATGTTACATACTTTGATAAGAACAAAAGGTTCTATCAAGGTTCTACAAAGGGTCTACAAAGGTTCTATGCCTTATGTATGCCTTATATATAATTCCATTGAAATATTTATTGGGTTTTGCAGAGGATTATGCAAAAATATTGCAGGAGGAATTAATTCTGAAGCAAGAATTAATTCTGCTACGAGCTAGAACTAACGTGAACTGTTACAAAGGAGTTGCAAATATAACTTTCAATATTGATAGAATTTACTGGAGAATTCCCCATCTCCAACTGAACGACGAAGCTCGATTGAGTGTCTTGGATAGACTTAAAGAAGATAAACCTATATTAATGCCGTTTCGTAGGTGGGAATTGCATGAACTACCCTCTTTAAAAAGTACTGATAGAGATATCTGGTCTGTAAAACGATATGTTATAATTGCACTACAAGAGGAGCGAAAGAATACTCATTTTCCACCTTTTCTATTTTTAATGCAATTTACGAATTTAACAATGTCCCAATTCGTGGTTCAATTTACCAGTTATATCGTGTTGCACTAGCCATGTTTGAGGTTAAGCTCATTATAGTTAATCGCTCGATTCGCATGATTCACGATAGTCCAGACGACTATGCTAAAAATACACTCAGTGAAGACATGGTGATTGCCGTAAAAGCAGTTGTTGCGATGCCAGACCAGCTAAGTTCAGTTAATTACCCAACCTATGTAATAAGAAGAGTGCTCAACAACACGGCAACCCGCACTAAATCTAATTTCATATCCAACCAACCAGTGATATACAAAAAGCTCATTAATGTACAAAAAATGAACCATAAGTTCAGGAGACTGTTTGAAAATGAAGGCACAAAACTGTTTTTTTACAACAAAAATACTATTTGCAACCTATTCTCGAAACTAAAAGATAGTACACCCACTTTGGATAGCAGTAACCTAATATACAAAATAAATTGCTCAAACTGCCCCTCTTCGTATGTCGGCCAAACAAAACAAAGACTATCAGCCCGCATTGCCCAACACAGATTAGATTGCAGACAATTTAATAAATGCCAACAGCCTAAAACAGCATTGGCCAACCATGCCATAACTACTGGCCACAAATTTGATTTGCAAAACGCAAAAATTTTACACTTTGAAGAAAATTTAAAAAAACGACTATTTTCGGAAATGTGGTTCATAAAAAGGACCAACAATTGTATAAACGATAAGATGGACACAGCGGGCCTCAGCAGCATATACACTAATCTAATTAATCCAACTCATATTGATTAGATGTTGGCAATTTTGTAATATTGATGAGTTGTATTAATTATGTTGTTGTGTGTGTTTGTCACAAAAGGAATGTGTGCAGCCTATATACAATAAAGTTCCGTAAATTATGGTAAAATATTAGAAGGAATTTTGGTTGCTAACATTTAATGATGACTACCACATGTATAAGAAACATGGTTTTAAGTTTTAACTTTTTAATTTGTAATTTTTAATTGTTAATGTTATTAATGTCATTAATTTGTAGTGTTAGACGATAGGTAAGAGGAATCGATTATTTAAGAATTGATAAAATAAGCAAGTATTGTTCCGTTCTAGCATCCTGTAGAGGCCTAAATTAATAAAGGCGAAACGTCATTAACGGCGTTAAATCGTAATTTTGTTTTTAACACAAAGAACCTCCTCCCTACGAAGTTACCGTTCCAATAATACTGTTTCGGATATTCAATTCCGTTATAAGAATGAACACGTCTGTACCAGTTGCCACATAAACATGTTTGCACGAGATATTTATTTCCGTTATGATATGATAAGAAGTAACACGTTTGTACCAGTTGCCGTAGTATCTTGATTCTGATTGGTTCAAGAAAAACATAAATATCGATGGCAATCATAGAATCGATTATATAATCAAAGAGGAAGAGGAATTAAAAAGTGAAAGTAGTCTCATCAATGAAGTGACATATTCCATCACACTAACAATATCAACTGGATTCAGTGCCTTGCGAGTGTATTATCAGTGTGTACGCCTTTCAATTCCAAAAACAGCATAACATTAATACCAACCGAATGGGAGGAATTAAAGAAACAATTTTGCGAGGTGATAAATTTCCTATAAGTGGAAAAACGAAATAGAGGGTCAAGAGGAAATGTACCAACTGCAGTTGTTTGCTGCAGACAATGGATGAAGACCAAAAATGCACGAAGAACACTGTATCTTTCTCCAACCACTGCACTGAGCTACCACTCGTTGGCCAAAAGAATTATGAAATGATATGTGACACTGGAGAATAGGGGCGTTCACTTCAAATTGAATTCGCAAACAGTACATAAATTGTCAGGTGTATTTCAACTAGTTGATTACGGGCTGTCAAGATTGGAGCATCTACATTTTGCAAATTTTTACGACAGTTATGTGCTATACTTTATAAATTTACCCGAAGATATTCATATACTATCGACACTGGACGAGCTTCTCAAATCGTCTGCAGAATAACAGACCTGCGAGAATGTTGAATGTATGTATGTTGGAAATTGAGTGGCGGCATCTCTAGATCAGCAAATTAAGCGCTTTAGCAAAAAACCACCCCTAGCGCGCATGTACGCCTCAACCCGCGTCTGCGGCAGATCCGGTCTCGCTCTCTTGTTCCAACCGTCGTAAGGTAAAGACCATAAAAGTTCGGTGCTGCTTCGAACGCATATATGTAAGTTTTTAACAGTTTTCATTCGGCTGCGGCCTTACAACCCGCAGCAAACCTCAAATGTAATAACTCTTAGGCCCTTCTCTTGGATCACGAGATCTTGTATGACTCGTGACCGGAGAACGGAATTCTCACCACGTGGTCGCATGAAGAATGGCGTCGGCCCTACAACCCGACGCAATGGTGGCGGCCCTACAACCCGTCGCTAAACTTCTTCATGCGTCCATGTTTCGGTACGACCGGTGCGATTAATAGAATCCACCGGTCACTCGTTAGTCTCAACGCTCAATTATTTTAACGCTACAATTTATGTTCACATTAGAATGTGCTATGGTTTTCTCTTATTGTAATGCTCATTATATGTAAAGTTAAAGTTAAGTTTTGTGCCGTCATGAAATGTCGTTATGGACTTTAATTATTTGAATTCCATCTTGTTCTGAATCCTTAAAACAATACAGTCCTCTAAAAGTGCTAATTCTCAAACAATGTATGAAGTAATTTCCTACAATAGAAAGAAATTCATAAAAGACATTGAGACAACACGACAGTATGTGCACAATTATTAATGCTACAAGGTGAAAAGAAAATATGCATTACGCAATCAGCTGCAAAAGAGGTTCTGACGTCTACATTAAGGAACTAAATCAGTTGAATAAAGATTAAAAACTACGAGGAAATTAACGAGCCGTGCAATCGTTTCGTCAAACTTAGCATCAGTGATTAACGTATCAACAGAAGACGACTACCGCAAACTAACAAAATATTATACTGAAAATAAGATCAGGTACCATACATTCCAAAACCCAAATGGACAGCCTTGTCAGTTATTATTAGAGATATTCCAATCTCAATCGCAGCTGCAGATATTCGCGAAGAACTGGAAGCTCCAAAATTGCCAGTTAAGACAGTTACACGAATGTTCAATAAAGAGAAAAAACCAATTCCACTTTGTGCTGTAGAGCTAACGTCAAACGAAGAAGCAAATGACATTCTCAAGGTCAACAGAATATTAAATGCGGTAGTTAAGGTAGAACCGCGCCGTAAACCAAAAATCATTTCACCATGTCATAACTGCCAAAGATTTGGCTACAGAAAAAAATACTGTTCATTGGAGCCAAGGTGTCTCAAGTGTCCAAGAAATCACTCTTACACGGATTGTAAAAAAAACGCAAAAGATCCAGTAATTTGTATTAACTGCTCAGAGAACCACCCAGCTAATTGTGGGGGCAGTAAATACTATACATCACTCTACAAAAACAAAACCATTCGAGAAACACAAACCACCACACAAGGTCAATATATACAATCAGAGGGAGCAGAAATAAAATAACGACAAATAACCAACAACATAGAATCTTTGCCGATGTCGCCGGCGGAACCCCGGTATCACAACAAGCTGCAGGGTATGATTATTCTAACCCAACACCTAATTTCAACACCCACCCCCTTATCCAATTCTTAATAGACCAAATAACCCTCTTTATTTCTCAAAGCAAAGAATGTATTAGAACCCATCTTGGTATTAGTAATCCAGCGGACTGCCACGCTAGAGGCGTGACGACGGCACAACTCAAGGATCACATACTATGGTGGACGGGACCACCATAAATAACTCAATCGATGGACTCATGGCCTCCCCAACCTCCGATGTCAGATGAAGATAGTGCGAACGAGATTCGACCAGGCATCTCACTGACGGTAGCTGCAACGCACGCTAATTATCACTGGAACCCCATACACCAGGTATCCTCACACCATAACCGCTTAATCGCACTTTCTTTTAGATTCGTTAAAAAAATTGCCTAAGAAGCTCAGCTCACCAGTCTGTGTCATACCATCCGACGACATGCGATGGGCAAAGCTTCTGGTCTCAATGGTCTGCTCATTATTTCAACGACAGCAGTCCATCTCAAAGTGGCATCACGCATCGAATCAACTCACGGTCGGTTCACTAGTTCTCCTAACCGATGAGCGGCTACCGCCGTGCAAGTGGCCACTAGCCCGGATCCTACAACTTCATCCGGGTAAGGACGGAATCGCCAGGGTAGTTACATTCAAGACCGCCTACCACTACGCTCACCAGACCACTCTTCAAGCTCGCACCTTTGCCGTCCCCTCAACCAGCTCAGGAGGATTCTACTCATCAGCAACCTATGCTGATGGCGGGCGGAATGTTGGAAAATGCACAGCGACATCTGTAATTTACGCATCTCAACCGCTCCAGCAAAAAACTTCCCCTAGCGCGCATGTACACCTCAACCCCGGTCTGTGGAAGATTCTCAATCTCTCTCTTAGTTCAACCGTCATCGTGTTAACCACTTCTCAATTTCAAGCTCTCAAGTTCAGCTCGTTAGTTATTTATTCATGTAAGTCTTTGCTAAATAGGTCTCAGGGCGGCGGCCTTACAACCCGCCGCAAACCTCTATCTATTATAATTCATTCGCCCTTCTCTTTGGATCACGAGATCT